>CANIUD010000081.1:0-42845 GCA_947470075.1 Closterium sp. Yama58-4 | reverse complement strand
GTGAGTGCTAGTGTGTGGGTGAGTGCTAGTGTGTGGGTGAGTGCTAGTGTGTGGGTGAGTGCTAGTGTGTGGGTGAGTGCTAGTGTGTGGGTGAGTGCTAGTGTGTGGGTGAGTGCTAGTGTGTTGGTGAGTGGGTGTGTGGTGGGTAGTGCGCGCGTGTGGGGGAGTGCACAATCATAAGCAACATTTTCACCATTTAACCTGCTCTCCCTGCGTCACCATTTAACCTGCTCTCCCTGCGTCACCATTTAACCTGCTCTCCCTGCGTCACCATTTAACCTGCTCTCCCTGCGTCACCATTTAACCTGCTCTCCCTGCGTCACCATTTAACCTGCTCTCCCTGCGTCACCATTTAACCTGCTCTCCCTGCGTCACCATTTAACCTGCTCTCCCTGCGTCACCATCGCTTCCTCTGCAGACCCGTGTGCCGGCAGCGGGGTGTGTGGGTTAGAGGGTTCCTGCACCACTCTCGGTCCTAACGATTTTTTCTGCTATTGCGAGAATGGCCTTGCCTTCAACGAGGCTGACAAGACGTGCTATGGTGAGTGCTGCACTCGTGAGCAGTAGCTTCATTCTTGAGGCATCTCATCGTTTCAGTCTCACTGGTGAGCTTTAGGCACTACATTCCTTGAGGCATCTCATCGTCTCATCGTTACATTCCTTGAGACACTGAGAGCGCCGCTGAGAGGCAGGGCCGGAAACGTTCACCCCTCCTCACTCCTCCCGTGCCTTCCCCCCTGTCTGGTCTGCCCCCTTGCTCTCCTCTCTCCTGTCCTGCAAACCGCCATCATCGTCACGCAACCTTCAACGGCCATGATCTGGCATTGCCCGTCTCCTTGAACGGCTGTCAGCTCCCTTGGCGCGGACGACAGTGGCGCTGCAGCAAGGAGGCTCCAGAAGCATTGTGCCCGCCACCTTCTTTTTGCCGCTGCCGGCAGAGCAGGCCAGTGGCAGCAGTGCGTGCGGCAACCTGTATGTCACCATCGAAGGCACCGCCAAGATCACCGTCGTGTGGAATGCCTCCACCCCACCTCGCCTTCCCGCGACGCCCCTAGCAACGCCATGTGCAAGAGCTTGTCGTTCTACGCCGAGTCGGGCTGCACGAAGAAGCTGGGCTTCACCATTGCGCGTCCTGCAAAGAAGGGCAGTTCCTACCCCGTCACCATCAAGTGAGTGAGCGTTATGCATGCAACTGCATGGTTTGTTCCAATGTGCTTGCATCACATAGTACGGCACTTTCTATCACCAGAAATTGCTTGACTGTCTCGTAGTTTAGTGTGAATGGACCCTAGCTCGTCCTAAGCTTTGCTCTTTCCATCCTTACCTCTCCCGCACTCAGGACTGTCAAAGGAATCCGTTCGCTGTTATCAGTTGGCTGTGAGATCAGTAAGTGCGAGTGCATGCACGTTACGCTGGTGTTATTTTCCCTTCACGTAAAGAGTGTCACGTGCACATTAGAAGATCTCCAAGCACGCTAGCTTGTGCTTTGCTCATTCTGATGAAATCAATGAAACGAGAGAGATACCGTAAGATAGAGCGAGACACCCAAGCTCTTCTTTTTTGTGATTCTTTCATTCGACTCACCATGCCTGAAAATCCATCCCCCCTTCTTCATGTCTGGATTGTTTGTCTCTCTGTGGTGCCCACAACAGCCATGTGTGAGAATGATTGTGGAAGTGCACAGTGCGTTGTGAGGGGGGCCAGCCACAGTGCCAGTGCCCCGAGGGCCTCGTGTTCAACGCTGCTAAGAAGCGCTGCCTCGACCCGTCTCTTGCTCCTCGTAGGCGACCCTAGCTGGATGGACAGGGGGGCAAGGACGTCATATCCGGGAGGTGGGAGGGGGGGGGAGAAGGGGGGGTGGGGTGGGGGGGGGGATGGAGCAACGGTGGGAGCAACCGTATGCGCGTAGCTTGGAGGCTAGGGAACTACCGTAATCACCCGGACATACCACCCGCCGAAATAGAACACCCCCCGGGTGGCTTGTGCGGGGTGGGTGCTATAGCGGACCTCGTTTCTACTATACCCCCCTTTTGGGCCGATCCGGTATAAGACCCGGGGGGGGGGGGTGTTATGTACGGAAAAAAATGTTGTTTTTGCCTAAATTTTGCGCAGGGACGTGACCGCACCAGCGAGGCTGCTAAGCCTGTTGCGGGACTCCCGCCTCTGTGACTGCATGAATCCTCGTCGAGCGACGGGGGGTGTGTTTTCGACCAATCAGGGCATGATAGAGGGTCTGTTGGAGCTTGCAATGTGGCAGCTTCCACTCGAGGCTAAGGGCGTATGCACTAGGGGTTCAAACTTCTGTCTAAGTTCGAACTTTTAGCGAGGTTCTACTCGGTGCAAAGCGGTGAATGTTCGAACTTTGACAAATTTCGCCCAAAGTGCACACGCCCTAACGTTATCGCCTCATCCTCGGTTTTGCGCACCCAACCAACAATCTACCACCGCAGCAAGCATGTACATTTTGTTCCCAACCGTTTCTGCTTTAAAAAAAATGTACATTATAAAAAGACCCGGGTGTTATGTAGCTTTTTCCCATGACAAGACCCCCCCCTTTTTTTGATGTAGTTATCATAGCACCCTAGGGTGGTATGTCCGGGTGATTACGGTATTTGCCTGACAGGTTGGTTGGCTGGTTCACTTGTGTATGGTACTAGAAATGGGATTACCAGTGTGTGTGTGCTTCCCTGTACAGTAGAATTTACTTTTACCTCCTTCAGACTGCTGTTTTTTTTGGGTTGCGAAGCAAGCACCTATTACAATCTTTATGTTCATTTTTTTTTCTTCCACTACGGTATATTAAAAAAATTCTAGTGAATGATAGCTAAGTGACTACCGGTATGTATTTGCCATGGCAATTAGCCAGGGCCTCAGATGTCAGACAGAGAAAAAAGGCTGAATTAGTGTCTAGAGGCGGCTGATTTCACAGACATGTGGAAGAGGTGTTGGCTGAAATTTCAGTTTTTTTTTTTAAGTAGTTGGCTGATTTTTCAGTTTTTTTTTTTTAAGGTGTGGCTGAATTCCCAGCGTTTTTTTACAAGTGTAGTCTGATTGATCAGACTTGTAACGCGAGAGTAGGCTGAAATCACGCTTGTACAGATTCGTGCTGGAGCCGCGAGATTCGGCTGTCCAGGTACAACCACCGTCAATCACGCTAATGCCATGTACATGTACGCGCCGGCGCAGCGGGAGGAAACGAATTTCCCCGTCGCGTCGGTTGCTTCGTTGGCACCGACAGAATGCTGTAAGTGATGGGACTGGTTGTTTAACCAATCACATCCCTTATGGGCCAATCACCCACCACCAGTGCAACACAGCAAAGCACTGCACTCACTCACGACAAGACACCCACCTCAAGTGCGTGCATGGTGCCCCCACGTCGCGCCGCGTTGCAGTTGGGTGGTGAGAAGGAGAGGGCCTTCTTTTGTGGCTCCGACCGTGAACTTGACGGCCTAGAGGAAGCCACGACGGGGCTTGATATGCTCCTGCGCTCGCTAGGCACTGGTCTCCACGCTACCAGGCCTCCTACAACAAAGCCTGCTCCAGTTGAGAGGGTGAACCGCGACCACCCACCGCCATCTACAAGCCCGGACTCCATCCGGAGTGAACCTGCTGCGCCTGCTGCCGTCTCCGACACAGTGGTTGTCGAGTCGCCTGCAACGCGCAACTTCAAACTGAAGCAGGCGACGCTGATCTGGGCAAAGCCTTCTTCCAGCACCGCCGTCGAGCAACCTGTCGTGACCAACTCATCCCCTCATCCATCATTGCTCGTTGACCTTTCGGAAGCAGTTGAAGCAGTCTATGCAGACGCTCTCTTGAAGTACAAAAATAGGTGGTCTGAGAGGTTCCCGTGGCTTGTGCTAACCAAATCTAAATCTGGTTTCCCAGCTTTTAAGTGCAGTGTCTGCACCAAGCATGCCGGACTCAGAGGACGTTGTGGCCAGACAGGGAGCGGGGCCACCGACGTGCAGACGCAGGCGTTTCGCAAGCACGCCGGCACAACGAAACACAAGCTTGCGATGGAGAAGCAGGAGGCCCTGCTGAACGCGGCCTCGAAGCAGCCACGAATCGACCAACATCGAGCCGCCGTCGATGCTGAGAAGAACCGAGTCGTGGCGTTGCTCGACTCCATGCTGTTCGTCAGTTCATGCGATGCGCCCATGGGAACATGGGTAAAGCTGGTGCAGTACCTCGCGCGCAAGGGGGTTCAAGGCTTCCCAAAGAAGGGATATGGCACCTACTACACAACGTGAGTACACCTTCCCCCTGTATTTGTTGGTGTGTTGTGATGTTTGTATTTGTACATTAACCTACTTCTAATCTCCTGTTTTCTGTTTCCCTGTGGGCAGGTACGGCTTCGGTGAGCTCACGCAGGCCCTTGCTACCTGGCTACAGACAACTCAGCTAGAGCACATCCTGACAAGCCCTTTCATCGGCATCTGCATCGATGAAAGCACGGATCGGCTCAGGGGGAAGCACATGATCCTGTACGCCTCGTTAATTCGCGACAACGTGCTCGTGACCGAGTTTATGCAGCTAATCACGGTGGAAAAGGCGGACGCTTCATCTCTTCTGAGCGTCCTGCTTTCCCACTTGCAGGCCGTCGGTGTCGACCTGCAGAGGATTTCCGGCATTTGCACCGACGGCGCACGAGTGATGATGGGGACTAAGGCCGGATTGGTTGTCCGACTGCGACAGAAAATCCCGCACCTTGTCTCCGTTCACTGCATCGCGCACAGGTTAGTGAGCTATGCGGTTCAGTTTCCATCCCGTTTCCACTGTCTGTTTAGGACATATCTGATTTCCCCCGTGTGATGTGTTCCACTTGCAGGGAAGCACTTGCAGCGAAGGATGCGGCAGAGGAGCTCCCCGTCTTCGACATGGTCGACGATCTTATCCGGGCTGTGGCAGATTTGCTTGGTCGGTCGGGACCGCGCCACGCACGGTTCATGGACCTGCAAGAGGTCATCACCGAAACAAGCCTTGAAGTGCAAGGCATCCACTCCGTTCGGTGGCTGTCACGGGGGGATGCCGTCCGTCGCCTGGTCGCTGTCTTGCCCGGCAGTGATTGTGCTGCTGAAGGAGCTTAACAGCAAAATGTTCGCGCTGGCAAGCTCCTATCGTTTTCACTTCTTCCTTTACTTCCTGGCAGATGTGCTTGAGCAGCTCAACATCTTGAACAAGACCTTCCAGCGGAGACAGGTGAGGTGGTGCGATTTTCCCCATGCATGTAACCCTATTTCGGCCGTCACTAACATTGTCACTGTATGCCTTCGTCTGTCCAGCTTGATCTGGTGTCTTTGCATGCGCAGATCAAGCGGACCACGCATCACATCGAGAGCCGCTACGTGGACTGCGGCGATGACTTCGGCGGTGGCAGCAGCCAGTGGCTGTCACCTTTCCTGGAGCGCCATGGCCCGGGGTGTAGCCGCGAAGTGAAGGTGGAAGGTGTCGACAGTGACGGCCGGCCATCTACAGTCACGTTCACCCTTCACGACGAGCCCGTGGACTCGTACAGCGGCCCGGAAGACCACGACGGCTGCATCCAGTTGTGCACCGAGTTCGCGGAACGGATCGTGGCGAACCTGGAGGGTCGGCTCGGTGATCTCGACTCGCTTTCAGGAGTCCGCCTCTTCACTCCTGATGCATGGCCACAGGGCAAGTCCGAGCGGAATGCGCGTTGCCAGGAGTGGCTCAACTCGCTGGTGACGATGTTCAAGGCTCAGGACCGTGAGGAGATTTTGCCAGGTTCGTTAAGCCTAACTTGTCAAGTCATGACTTCATCCATATGTTTGAATGACAATCCTTTGGTTCAGTTTGCTCCTTTGTCTCTTCTGAACCCTGCCTCCCTCCCTTCCACCAGGCATCAAAAAGAGGCAGGCAGTCAAGGAGCTTCGCCTCTTCTGTTCAGTCCTTGCGTGTGCCCCCAAGGAAGAGCGGGGCTTCCACAGCGGTCCGACGGCGATCCTGAAGACGCCAGACTGGCGGGAGAGCTACCCCAATCTGGTGCAGCTCTGGGTGGTGGTGGCTGTGATTCCCCTCAGCACAGTGGAGTGTGAAAGGGGATTCACCCGGCAGAACGTGAATAAGACATGGCGGCGGGGGGGGATCAAGGACGCGAGACTGGGGGACCTCATGTGTCTGTCCCTCATGCAGTACGAGCCCAACTACGATGAGGTAGTTGAGATTTGGCGGAGTTACAGAAAGCGCAAGCCTTTCAGTAATGCCCCCATCTTCACCTCGACCCTAGGCGACAAGAAGGGCAAGCATGAGGAGCCAATAGATGAAGATGATGAGGAGCCAGTAGGAGATGCATGAGGTAGTTCTAGTGATGAAGATGATGAAATGAGCAGCTAACTTCATGTAGTGTAGACTGTGTAGTGCTTATCCATGTACTGTAGTGCCTTGAGCAGCTGACGTAGTGTAGTGTCATTAGTGTAGTGTAGTGTAATGTCACATGCTACATCGTATGAATAAAAGTGCTGAAACTTAGATCAGCCTTCGTTTTTTAGAGAGGCTGATTAGTCAGCGTTTTTTTAAGGACTTGTCTGAAAGTTCAGCTTTTTTGTTACACCCAACTCTGATAGATCAGCCTAGGGTAGCTTGCTAAGGCTGACGTATCAGCCAAGCTAAAAACGAATATGAGGCCCTGCAATTAGCACTTCGTTCTCATTTCCTAGTTTGGATGAACCACCGTATCACCCCGGATAGTAGCGCATATGCGCTTATAATAAAATCAGTTTTTTTGGGGGGGGGGGGGGGGGGGGGGGGTTAATTGAGTCACGGCCATAAGCGCCGGCGCTTATATAATGACAAATATAGAATTATAACTTAAACGCACCAAACTGTACATTTTTGTCAAGTAAGTTCAATCGAGTCGAAATTTTACAGCTTCCTGAATCAGAATCGCGCGAGGGCGATTCTCTGACGCTGAACAGAGCATTTGGCACATCAATTTGCCCGCGTGCCACCTCGTCCTGACTGGACGCGCAACCAGTCAGGACCTCGAAAGTCAAACAAGGTGAAAATGGGTGCTGACTCGCTTGGAAGTTGAGATTCGCTACCGTTTTAATCAGGATTGAAAAAATAAAATTATGCATGCGCTTATAATAAATCAGGGGTTTACAAGGGGGGCGCTTATAATCGAGTTCCGGCCATAAGCGCCATGCTCCAGATAGAAGCGCCGGCGCCTTTAATCGGACGGCGCCTATATCCGGCGCCATACGGTATACTATACGGACGAAATATGAACATGCGTTACTAAAACGATGTTACTTTGAATGCATAGTTGTTCATTTCGTAATGCATATGACGGGCGATGTTATGCATAATCGAAGTATAATGATGGATATGATGTAAAATGCATAAATATAATGCAGTGTGTTATATGTTGGTAGGCCAATATGGGGTACAACCCCAACTAGGGTTTCATATTTGTACCCAAACTTCTGCTAGTTCATTCATTCTTGCCTAGTGATTCTGATATATGCTACTGTGGTGAATGTACCGGTAGTACCGGTATATACTTCGGTCCAATATAGTGAAATGAATGCTTAGCATGATGGAAATGCGTAACAGTTAATTGACCCAGACCCTATGCTACCGCATCCCCTGCCTAGCATGTGGGGGAGCTGAATAGCATAGGTCTTGAATCATTCAACTGTTACATGAAACAACTGTCAAACTATATTTGTTGTTTGTATGTTGTAGGCTACAGTGGGGTAGCCACTAAGGGGTACAACCCCTTAAGGGTTTCATACTTGTATCACATCTTGCCTTAGTTCATCCTATTCTAGTCTATTATCTTGACATGGTATTAAGAGCCATGGGTCCTTAGGGCCTAAGCTTTTCATAGGGACCACCTGTTACCGCGTTACCCCACTGCCCTACCCCGAGTCGCGCTGCCCCTGTCAGCCACGCGCCACTGCTGCAGCGCGAATTTTTTTTAGCGCACTGCTCTGCCTGCCCCACCCCGCGCGCACTGCTGGCCGCGTCGCGCTGCTGTCGCGTCGCCCCCCGCCCGCCCGCGCCTGTCCTGTCCGTGCGCCGCCCGTCGCCGCGCACTGCCCTGCCCGTGGGCAGCCCGCCGCCGCGCCACCTGCTCTGCCCGTGCGCAGCCCGCCGCCGCGCCACCTGCCCTGCTCGTGCGCAGCCCACAGCCGCGCCACCTGCCCTGCCCGTGCGCAGCCAGCCGCCGCGCCTCCCTGCCCTGCCCGTGCGCAGCCCACCGCCGCGCCACCCTGCCCTGCCGTGCGCAGTCCACCGCCGCGCCACCCTGCCCTGCCGTGCGCAACCCGCAGCCGCGCTCTGCCCTGCCCGTGCGCAGCCTGCCCTGCCCTGCCCGTGCGCAGCCTGCCCGCCGCACTCCCTACCCTGCATGTGTGTGCAGTCCGCTTCCTCCCCTGCCGGCTGCCCCTAACCCAGTGAGCGCCGCCTCCTTCTGCCCTGTGCACGCATCCTGCCGCTTGCCCTTTGCCCATGGCGACTTACAATGTTCTCACCTTTGACGCAGAGGGCCGCCCGATCGAATTTGAGACCTGGTTAGACGACCTTAGGCTCTACCTTCAGTGCGAGTCTAAGGATCGTGTGTCCCTGTTCGCTCATACGTCTGGTAGCGCTGCCGCCCCTGCAGACACTGCTGACGCTGACACTCGTGACCAGTGGCTTATTCGCGACGCTGCTGCCCGCCTAGCTGTGCGCAACCACCTACCGTAAGCCGAGCGCGCGCACTTTAGCCAACAGAAAACCGCCAAGGACCTGTTCGACGCAGTCGTAGCTCGCTACAGCTCGCCTGCCACTGCTGCGCTAGGCCGTCTTATCCTGCCCTACCTCTTTCCTGACCTGTCCGCCTTTCCTACAGTCGCTGATCTCATCACCCACCTCCGCACTAGCGACACTCGGGTGCGTGCTGCGACCCCTGCCGACTTCCTCACCAAGAACCCTCCCCCTATCCACTACACCCTCTACCTCCTAGTCACTCGCCTCCCTGACTCTCTTCGCGCTGTCAGGGACACCTTCCTCGCCATGGACCCCACTTAGCTCACTATAGGCGCTTCTCGAGGCACTCCTCGCACCCCCTTCTTCGAGGGGTGTTCCCCCTCTCCCCTCCTCCCCTCTGTCGCCACTGCTGCTGCTGTCGACCTCCTTGGTGCTGAGGAGGTTGGGGTTGCGTCTGCTTCCAGTGGCAGGCGCCGCAGCGGCAAGGGGAAGGGCGGCAAGGGTGGTGGGGGTGGTGGGGGTGGAGGCGGTGGTGGAGGCTCGGGTGGTGGCGGCGGGGGTGGTGGGAGCGGCGGGGGTGGGGGTGGGGGTGTTGGGGTCGGTGGTGGTGGCGGCAGTGGGGGGGCAGCGGCGGAGGTGCGGCGGTGTGGGAGTGGCAGCGGCGTCGGTGGCGGTGGACGCAGTGGTGCGGCCCGGCACAGCGGCTTTACAGGCAGCCAGGCACAGCAGCAGCAGCGCCAGCGCCTGCCCCGTACGCCGCAGGAACTTCGTGTGAGTGGTACGCGCAGCGTCAGTCGCCTGGGGGTGGTGGTACCTGCCCGTATGTCATTCGTACAGGTGAGCGTGCTGGTTAGACCTTCGGGAGGTTGCACACCCAGCACCGCTGCTTTTCCCGCCTTAGTGGTGCCTGGCGTGCTCAGTTTCCTGACTCCTCTGAGATGACCAACTGGGCTGAGCTGCTTAGGAGGGGAGTAGAGATCTTTGATCTTGACTATGATGCTATCCTTGCTGCCATGTATGCATTGACTATTAGTGATGAGGGTGACTGTTACCTGTGTGTTCCGCCAGACCCTGGTATAGAGGTTGCTGCTCCAGTGCTTTGTGAGTCTGTTGCCCTTGGTGCTTGTGAGTCTGCTGCTCTAGGTGCTAGTGAGTCTGCTCTCTCAGGTACTGCGCCTACTGAGGCCTTGTACACTTTCACGCTAGACTCAGGTGCCTCCCGCTGCTTCTTCCGCGACAGCACCACAGTCACACCGCTCTATGCACCGGTTCCCGTCTCCCTTGCTTACCCCTCTGGGGAACCTGTCCTTGCACGTTCCTCCACTGTCCTCCCCTGTCCGGCGTTCCCGGCTGGCTCACTTACAGGTCTCCACCTCCCCTCGTTCTCCACGAACCTGGTGAGTAACGCCGTCATCCAGGATGAGTGGGTTGACACCTTCACCCCTGGAGGACGTCGTGTGGCGATCTGCACGTGTGCCCGCACGGGCCGCCACCTGGCCACGTTCACCCGTCGGCCTGGGTCGAGTCTGTACACCCTGACTGTCGGGTCTCCCCAGGTTGCTGCTACTGGTCAGGTGTCCTTGTCCGGACTGCAGTCTGCCCCTTGCTTGTGTCGTCGCCTGTCGCACCAGACTCTCCTCTGGCACCACCGCCTTGGTCACCCCTCTCTGCCACGCCTCCGTGGCATGCACTCCCGTCTGCTTGTCTCTGGTCTTCCCCAGTCGCTGCCGTCGCTCCCACGCTCGCCTGCCCCGCCGTGTCTCCCTTGTGTCGAGGGGCGGCAGCGCGCCGCTCCTCACTCCTCCTCGTTTCCCCCGACAGACGCTCCCCTGCAGACTCTCCACATGGACGTGTGGGGCCCAGCCCGCGTCCAGGGACAGGGCCGCGAGCAGTACTTTCTGCTGGTTGTTGACGACTACTCGCGGTACACCACGGTCTTCCCCTTGCGCAGCAAGGGTGAAGTCCCTGCTATCTTGATCCCTTGGATCCGCGCTGTTCGTCTCCAGCTCCGCGACCGTTTCCAGACGGACTTTCCCGTCCTACGTCTGCACTCTGACAGAGGTGGTGAGTTTTCCTCCGACCTCTTGCAGGACTTTTGTCAGGGGGAGGGCATCCTCTAGTCGTTCACGCTTCCGGCCTCTCCGCAGCGGAATGGGGTTGCTGAGCGCCGCATTGGCCTAGTCATGGAGATCGCTCGCACCTCCATGATCCATGCGGCTGCTCCCCATTTTCTGTGGCCGTTTGCGGTCCGGTACGCCGCGCGTCAGCTCAACCTCTGGCCCCGTGTCTCCTTACCGGAGACTTCGCCCACACTGCGTTGGACGGGGAAGGTTGGCGATGCGTCGCGCTTCCGGGTCTGGGGCTCTCGTGCCTTTGTCCGCGATACCACCACGGACAAGCTCTCCGCTCGCGCCATTCCCTGCGTCTTCCTTGGCTTCCCCCCTGACGTGCCTGGCTGGCAGTTTTACCACCCCACCTCGCGCCGTGTTCTGTCCTCTCAGGACGTCACGTTTGACGAGTCGGTTCCCTTTTACCGTCTCTTCCCCTACCGCGCTGCCTCTCCCCCCCCCCCCCCCCCCCGCGCTTCCTCGCTCCAGGTCCGCCCCCGGTAGAACCCCTCTCCCCTCAGGGTCCTGCTCCTTCAGGTGTTTCCCAGGTAGACCCCTCTCCCCTGGTTGAGCCTGTCGAGGTCACTGGAAGAGCGAGGAAGAGCGGCAGGGGGGGGGGGGGGGGGGGGAAGGGGCAGTGCGGTAGGGGAAGAAACGATAAAAGGGAACCGACTCATCAAACATGACGTCATGAGAGGACAGAACATGGCACGTGGTGGGGTGGTAAAACTGCCAGCCAGTCGCGTCAGGGGGAAAGTCAAGGAAGACGGAGGGAAAGGCGCGAGAGGAGAGCTTGTCCGCGGTGGTATCGCGGACAAAGGCACAAGAGCCCCAGACCCGGAACACCGACGCATCGCCAACCTTCCCCATCCAACGCAGTGTAGGCGAGGTCTCCGGCAAGGAGACACGGGGCCAGAGGTTGAGCTGATGCGCAGCGTACCGGACCGCAAACGGCCACGGAAAATGGGGAGCATCCATGACTAAGCCAATGCGGCGCTCAGTAACCCCATTCTGCTGCGGGGAGGCCGGAAGCGTGAACGACTGGAGGATGCCCTCCCCACGACAAAAGTCCTGTAGGAGGTGGGAGGAGAACTCACCACCTCTGTCAGAGTGCAGATGCAGGACAGGAAGGTCCTGGCGGAACCGCTCGCGGAGCTGGAGACGGACAGCGCGGATCCAAGGGAGAAAGACAGAAGGGACCTCCCCCTTGCTGCACAAGGGGAAGACCGTGGTGTAACACGAGTAGTCGTCAACAACCAGCAGAGAGTATCGTTCGCGGTCCTGTCCATTGACGAGGGCTGGGCCCCACACATCCATATGGAGAGTCAGCAGGGGAGCAGTCGTCGGGGAAACGAGGAGGGGTGAGGAGCGGCGCGCTGCCGCCCCTCAACGAAAGGAAGGCAGGGTGGCACAGGCGAGGGCGGGAGGGAAGGCAGAGACCTGGGAAGACCAGAGACAAGGAGGCGGGAGTGCATGCCACGGAGGCGTGGCAGGGAGGGATGACCAAGGCGGTGGTGCCAAAGGAGAGTCTGGTGCGTGAGGAGGCGACACGAACAGGGGGCTGCTACCTGACCTGACGCGAACACCTGACCAGACACAGCCACCTGAGCAGGCTCAGTAGTCAGTGTGTACAGGCTCGACTGAGGCCGACGGGTGAACGTGGCCAGGTGACGGCCCGTCCGTGCACACGTGCAGATCGACACACGCTGACCCCCAGGAGTGGTGGTAGTGACCATCTCATCTTGGAGGGCAGTGGTACTCATCAAGTTCGTAGAGAACGAGGGGAGGTGAAGACCGGAAAATGAGCCAGACGGAACCGCCGGACACGGGAGAATAGTGGAGGAACGTGCAAGAACTGGGCCCCCTGAGGGGTCAGCCAGAGAGACTGCAACAGGTGCAGGGAGTGGTGTGACTGTAGTACTGTCGCAAAATAAGCAGCGGGAAGCACCTGAGTCAAGCGTGAAGGTGTGCAAGGCCTCAGCAGGCGCAGTACCAGAGAGAGCAGGCGCACTAGCACCTAGAGCAGCAGCCTCTATACCTGGGTCGGGCGGCACATACAGGTAATAGTCATCCTCAGCACTAACAGTCAAAGCATACATGGCAGCAAGAATAGCATCATAGTCAAGAGCAAAGATATCCACATCGGTCCTAAGCAGCTCTAGCCAGCGGGGGAGCTCAGCCTCGTCGCCAAACTCTGCGAGCCAGGCGTCGTCAGGACGGCAGAAGCAGCGGTACTGAGTGTGACCAACCTTCCCGCATGCCTGACCAGCCCGATCACATGTGCGAATGACGTACGGGCAGCGAACACTACCCCCAGACGCCCCACGTTGAGCAAACCACCCACGAAGCTGAGGGTCTCATGGGGACGCTGCTGCTGCTGCCTCTGGCCACCACCAGAACCTCCCCTCTGGACCGCTCCACCCCGACCGCCACCACTGCCGCCGCCACCACTCCCACTGCTGCCACCACCGCCGCCACCACTCCCACCGCTACCACCACCGCCGCCACCGACGCCTCAACTCCCACCACCACTTCCACCACCACCACCGCCACCACCACCCACCTCCACCGCCTCCACCACCGCCTCCACCGCCGCCACCCCCACCACTCTTGCCTCCCTTGCCCTTGCCGCTGCGGCGCCTCCCACTAGGAGCAGAAGCAGCACGAAGGAAGTCAACAGCAGCAGCAGAAGCGACAGAGGGGGCAAGGGGGGAGGGGGAACACCCCTCAAAGAAGGGAGTGAGAGGAGTGCCATGAGAAGGTGTATGATGAGGTCGTCGACTGTGGACAAGGCCGACAGCTCAGGAAAGAGGTAGGGCAGTATGAGTCGGCCTAGAGTAGCAGTGGCAGGGGAGGAGTGCACGCGTTTGGCTAACGGCAGGTGGTTGCGAACGGCGAGGCGAGCAGTAGCGTCACGGGTAAGCCACTGTGAGCGAGTTGCACTGTCAGCTGTCTCGGGGGGGGCGAGAGAGCTCCTAGACGTGTGGTCAAATAAGGAGACACTGTCCTTAGACTCGCTCTGTAGGTACAGCTGTAAGTCGTCTAGCCAGGTCTCAAACTGGATCGGACGGCCCTCAGAATCGAAGGTGAGAACATAGAGGCCATAACGGGCAGAGCAGGGTGGCGCACAACCAGCAGGGCAACACGCAGGCAAGGCAGGGCGGCGCGCAGGAAGCAGGGAGGCACGCAAGTCTGTTCGGGGCGACGCGCGGGCACTAGGGAGGCGCGCAAGCCAGGGCGGGGCGGCGCGCGGCCGGGGAAGGGCGGCGTGCGGCCAGGGCAGGGTGGTGCGCTGCCAGCAGGGCGGCACGCGGACACGGGGGGAAACGGGCAGATCAAGGCGGCGCACGGGCCCTAGGATGATGCGACGGGCAGGGCAGGGCGTGCGCGGGCGGCGCGACGCAGGGCAGGGCGTGCGCGGGGCGGCGCGACGCAGGGCAGGGCGTGCGCGGGGCGGCGCAACGCAGGGAAGGGCAAGGTAGGGCAACGCGACTGGTGGGGCAGCGCGACGGGCAGGGTACTCTTCGGTGGGCCCTAAAAAAACGGTCGTGGAATAGGACCTGCTCTGAAACCATGTCAAAATACTGAACGAGAATGATGGCATTGAGAACAAGATGAATACAAGTACTAGCCCTAATTGGGTTGTACCCTTTAAGGGTTACCCCACTATAGCCTACGCAACATAACCATTATCATGTTTTGACACCTACTGTTACCGTTAGACTGGTACATTAGCCCATCGTTCCATGTCAGCCTGCTCCACCCGTACATCCCCACCACAAGCCAACTGCCACGCAATCGCCCACCGTCAATGACTCGACCTGCATCGGAGCCGATCGTCGACCCCGAAAAAAAACTAAGCCATCGGATTCGCTACCCCGCAGGAATCAGGAGGATCGAGTTCCTCGTTCGCTGGAAGGACCGCATCCCGACCAAATACAGCTAGGTGCCCCTGGCCAACATCGAAAACCGCCCTGCCTTGCAAGTGTACCCGAGGAGCTGGGATTTTCGTGGTATACATGCACTCGCGTAGCAGAGAAGGTTTTTTCAGGGGGTGGGTAGTGTAAGGATTTTTCCACCATTCTTTACGGCGTGCTTCAATACCGCGTACAGCAGCAGCCGTTGTTCGCCCTTTACTGCTAACTGGGCTTCGCCAACCTTCGCGTGCATTATTCACCAAACCATGCACTGTTGGCCCGGCCGTGTCAGCCTACGCTTCGGGACTAGCCCGAACCTTGATGCCAGCATCGCACTAGGTAGCTTGCACGCACCGCGTAACCACTTGCATGTTTCGTATAGGTATTTTCCCATGCCTTCGCTCATAATTTGTACTCGGTTGACGCCCGAGTGCAATTTTCTCGATTTAGATCATTGCACCTGTAACAAAAATATAGGGTATATGAAAAACAATTGAAGGACGTTACGAAACACGTTCCAATTCGTTTTGAATGGTTCATCCTGGTGCGCAATGTGGTAAGAGCCGAAAACCGCGCCTAAACGTAATTGACCGTATTCAACCACGTCCGCTTCTGAGCCTTTTTTCGACCACCACCGCAAACTTGAACGCGTTCATCCAAGGGATCACTCTCCGCAACTCCCGCACTTGTCGCAACTCTCTACTCGAGCTGGGTACTGATACTCGAGGCAGAAGCTTGTTTGCGCTGCGGCCAGCCAGAGTTTGAAGCACGCCTTTGTGCATTGGGATTGGCCAACTTAACGCGTTCACTAGCCGCACGCTCGCGCCTCCCGAACGGCTTTCCTCCCGTCATCGCCGCTCCCCTCGTCCACTCATTCGCGTTCCTCCCCCTTGTGCCCACCATGACGACACTCGCCACACCCTTGGTCGACCTTCTCGCTGCCGCAACACCATCATCATCTAGTCCTAAAGTCCACCGAATGCGCGTTTCCGGGCCTCGGCGCAGTGCCGATCCCCTTGAGCTTCCTCTCCTCCCCTCACCCCCTCCCGTCCTCCTCTCCTCCCCCTCACCCCCACCCCTCCTCTCCTCCTATCCTTCTTCCGTGACGAAACTCGTTACATGATCCACGAGCCAATTTCGAGGAATAATAATTCATCATGTGCGATTGACCACTCGCTCTGAATATAAATCGACGCCCGCTCCCGAGGGCTCAATCACATTCTCCCACCGCTCCTCGCTCATTGCGCGCCTTCGTCTCCTCCCTTCTCAGTGGCACTTTCTTAATCGCACCTTTTCAATCGCATCTTCTCAGTCGCACCTTTTCAATCGCATCTTCTCGGTCGCACCTTGAGTGGCATCGTCTCAGTGGCACCTTCTCAGTCGCATCGTCTCAGTGGCAGGTCCCGCCCAATCTCACCTCATCGCGAGTGCCAGCGTCGTCAGTCCCATCCCGGCGGTTCAACTCGGGCCTGAAGCTCGTTGCCATCGCCACGTCATCGTCATCCCACTCTTCCCGTTTCCTCGGGCCGCCTTTGGACGCGCCTCAAAAACCCAAACTTCCCGTTCCCCGCGCCGACTCCTGTCGCCATGATTCGCTACACGCGCCTGTCCGGCCAGTGTGGCCTTGCCGCGGTCGTCGCGGGTGTCGTTGCCATCAGCTTCCTCGCGACCCACGCCAGCGCCGCTGAAGGTGAGTAGGCTGACTGCCACACGCCACTGGCAGAAGGCTTGTGGTGCTGGCGTGTGGATGAGTGCTGGCGTGTGGATGAGTGCTGGCGTGTGGATGAGTGCTGGCGTGTGGATGAGTGCTGGCGTGTGGATGAGTGCTGGCGTGTGGATGAGTGCTGGCGTGTGGATGAGTGCTGGCGTGTGGATGAGTGCTGGCGTGTGGATGAGTGCTGGCGTGTGGATGAGTGCTGGCGTGTGGATGAGTGCTGGCGTGTGGATGAGTGCTGGCGTGTGGATGAGTGCTGGCGTGTGGATGAGTGCTGGCGTGTGGATGAGTGCTGGCGTGTGGATGAGTGCTGGCGTGTGGATGAGTGCTGGCGTGTGGATGAGTGCTGGCGTGTGGATGAGTGCTGGCGTGTGGATGAGTGCTGGCGTGTGGATGAGTGCTGGCGTGTGGATGAGTGCTGGCGTGTGGATGAGTGCTGGCGTGTGGATGAGTGCTGGCGTGTGGATGAGTGCTGGCGTGTGGATGAGTGCTGGCGTGTGGATGAGTGCTGGCGTGTGGATGAGTGCTGGCGTGTGGATGAGTGCTGGCGTGTGGATGAGTGCTGGCGTGTGGATGAGTGCTGGCGTGTGGATGAGTGCTGGCGTGTGGATGAGTGCTGGCGTGTGGATGAGTGCTGGCGTGTGGATGAGTGCTGGCGTGTGGATGAGTGCTGGCGTTTGGTTCAGCGGCGCACAATCATAGCAGAAACTGACTCGTTTGAACCCCCTTTCCCTACCTTGCCTGTGTGCTGGTGTGTGTGCCTCTTCGCCCCTGCGTGAAACAATCACGATTTCTGTGCAGACCTGTGTGCCAACGAAGACTGTGGAGAAGCTACCTGCACTGTTGATATAGACATGCCCGTGTGCGTGTGCAAGGACGGTTTTGTATTCGACGATGACCACAAGAGTGCGTGTGTGTGTGGGTGAGTGCTAGTGTGTGGGTGAGTGCTAGTGTGTGGGTGAGTGCTAGTGTGTGGGTGAGTGCTAGTGTGTGGGTGAGTGCTAGTGTGTGGGTGAGTGCTAGTGTGTGGGTGAGTGCTAGTGTGTGGGTGAGTGCTAGTGTGTGGGTGAGTGCTAGTGTGTGGGTGAGTGCTAGTGTGTGGGTGAGTGCTAGTGTGTGGGTGAGTGCTAGTGTGTGGGTGAGTGCTAGTGTGTGGGTGAGTGCTAGTGTGTGGGTGAGTGCTAGTGTGTGGGTGAGTGCTAGTGTGTGGGTGAGTGCTAGTGTGTGGGTGAGTGCTAGTGTGTGGGTGAGTGCTAGTGTGTGGGTGAGTGCTAGTGTGTTGGTGAGTGGTGTGTGGTCGAGTGCGCGCGTGTGGGGGAGTGCAGCAATCATAAGCATTTAAACCATTTAACCTGCTCTCCCTGCGTCACCATTTAACCTGCTCTCCCTGCGTCACCATTTAACCTGCTCTCCCTGCGTCACCATTTAACCTGCTCTCCCTGCGTCACCATTTAACCTGCTCTCCCTGCGTCACCATTTAACCTGCTCTCCCTGCGTCACCATCGCTTCCTCTGCAGACCCGTGTGCCGGCAGCGGGGTGTGTGGGTTAGAGGGTTCCTGCACCACTCTCGGTCCTAACGATTTTTTCTGCTATTGCGAGAATGGCCTTGCCTTCAACGAGGCTGACAAGACGTGCTATGGTGAGTGCTGCACTCGTGAGCAGTAGCTTCATTCCTTGAGGCATCTCATCGTTTCAGTCTCACTGGTGAGCTTTAGGCACTACATTCCTTGAGGCATCTCATCGTCTCATCGTTACATTCCTTGAGACACTGAGAGGCGCCGCTGAGAGGCAGGGCCGGAAACGTTCACCCCTCCTCACTCCTCCCGTGCCTTCCCCCCTGTCTGGTCTGCCCCCTTGCTCTCCTCTCTCCTGTCCTGCCTCCAAACCGCCATCATCGTCACGCAACCTTCAACGGCCATGATCTGGCATTGCCCGTCTCCTTGAACGGCTGTCAGCTCCCTTGGCGCGGACGACAGTGGCGCTGCAGCAAGGAGGCTCCAGAAGCATTGTGCCCGCCACCTTCTTTTTGCCGCTGCCGGCAGAGCAGGCCAGTGGCAGCAGTGCGTGCGGCAACCTGTATGTCACCATCGAAGGCACCGCCAAGATCACCGTCGTGTGGAATGCCTCCAACCCCACCTCGCCTTCCCGCGACGCCCCTAGCAACGCCATGTGCAAGAGCTTGTCGTTCTACGCCGAGTCGGGCTGCACGAAGAAGCTGGGCTTCACCATTGCGCGTCCTGCAAAGAAGGGCAGTTCCTACCCCGTCACCATCAAGTGAGTGAGCGTTATGCATGCAACTGCATGGTTTGTTCCAATGTGCTTGCATCACATAGTACGGCACTTTTCTATCACCAGAAATTGCTTGACTGTCTCGTAGTTGTAGTGTGAATGGACCCTAGCTCGTCCTAAGCTTTGCTCTTTCCCATCCTTACCTCTCCCGCACTCAGGACTGTCAAAGGAATCCGTTCGCTGTTATCAGTTGGCTGTGAGATCAGTAAGTGCGAGTGCATGCACGTTACGCTGGTGTTATTTTCCCTTCACGTAAAGAGTGTCACGTGCACATTAGAGAAGATCTCCAAGCACGCTAGCTTGTGCTTTGCTCATTCTGATGAAATCAATGAAACGAGAGAGATACCGTAAGATAGAGCGAGACACCCAAGCTCTTCTTTTTTGTGATTCTTTCATTCGACTCACCATGCCTGAAAATCCATTCCCCCCTTCTTCATGTCTGGATTGTTTGTCTCTCTGTGGTGCCCACAACAGCCATGTGTGAGAATGATTGTGGAAGTGCACAGTGCGTTGTGAAGGGGGGCCAGCCACAGTGCCAGTGCCCCGAGGGCCTCGTGTTCAACGCTGCTAAGAAGCGCTGCCTCGACCCGTCTCTTGCTCCTCGTAGGCGACCCTAGCTGGATGGACAGGGGGCAAGGACGTCATATCCGGGAGGTGGGAGGGGGGGGGAGAGAAGGGGGGGGGGGGGGGGGGGGATGGAGCAACGGTGGGAGCAACCGTATGCGGTAGCTTGGAGGCTAGGGAACTACCGTAATCACCCGGACATACCACCCGCCGAAATAGAACACCCCCCGGGTGGCTTGTGCGGGGTGGGTGCTATAGCGGACCTCGTTTCTACTATACCCCCCTTTTGGGCCGATCCGGTATAAGACCCGGGGGGGGGGGTGTTATGTACGGAAAAAAATGTTGTTTTTGCCTAAATTTTGCGCAGGGACGTGACCGCACCAGCGAGGCTGCTAAGCCTGTTGCGGGACTCCCGCCTCTGTGACTGCATGAATCCTCGTCGAGCGACGGGGGGTGTGTTTTCGACCAATCAGGGCATGATAGAGGGTCTGTTGGAGCTTGCAATGTGGCAGCTTCCACTCGAGGCTAAGGGCGTATGCACTAGGGGTTCAAACTTCTGTCTAAGTTCGAACTTTTAGCGAGGTTCTACTCGGTGCAAAGCGGTGAATGTTCGAACTTTGACAAATTTCGCCCAAAGTGCACACGCCCTAACGTTATCGCCTCATCCTCGGTTTTGCGCACCCAACCAACAATCTACCACCGCAGCAAGCATGTACATTTTGTTCCCAACCGTTTCTGCTTTAAAAAAAATGTACATTATAAAAAGACCCGGGTGTTATGTAGCTTTTTCCCATGACAAGACCCCCCCCCTTTTTTTGATGTAGTTATCATAGCACCCTAGGGTGGTATGTCCGGGTGATTACGGTATTTGCCTGACAGGTTGGTTGGCTGGTTCACTTGTGTATGGTACTAGAAATGGGATTACCAGTGTGTGTGTGCTTCCCTGTACAGTAGAATTTACTTTTACCTCCTTCAGACTGCTGTTTTTTTTGGGTTGCGAAGCAACCTATTACAATCTTTATGTTCATTTTTTTTTCTTCCACTACGGTATATTAAAAAAATTCTAGTGAATGATAGCTAAGTGACTACCGGTATGTATTTGCCATGGCAATTAGCCAGGGCCTCAGATGTCAGAGAAAAAAGGCTGAATTAGTGTCTAGAGGCTGATTTCACAGACATGTGGAAGAGGTGTTGGCTGAAATTTCAGTTTTTTTTTTTAAGTAGTTGGCTGATTTTTCAGTTTTTTTTTTTAAGGTGTGGCTGAATTCCCAGCGTTTTTTTACAAGTGTAGTCTGATTGATCAGACTTGTAACGCGAGAGTAGGCTGAAATCACGCTTGTACAGATTCGTGCTGGAGCCGCGAGATTCGGCTGTCCAGGTACAACCACCGTCAATCACGCTAATGTGGCCATGTACAGCGCCGGCGCAGCGGGAAAACGAATTTCCCCGTCGCGTCGGTTGCTTCGTTGGCACCGACAGAATGCTGTAAGTGATGGGACTGGTTGTTTAACCAATCACATCCCTTATGGGCCAATCACCCACCACCAGTGCAACACAGCAAAGCACTGCACTCACTCACGACAAGACACCCACCTCAAGTGCGTGCATGGTGCCCCCACGTCGCGCCGCGTTGCAGTTGGGTGGTGAGAAGGAGAGGGCCTTCTTTTGTGGCTCCGACCGTGAACTTGACGGCCTAGAGGAAGCCACGACGGGGCTTGATATGCTCCTGCGCTCGCTAGGCACTGGTCTCCACGCTACCAGGCCTCCTACAACAAAGCCTGCTCCAGTTGAGAGGGTGAACCGCGACCACCCACCGCCATCTACAAGCCCGGACTCCATCCGGAGTGAACCTGCTGCGCCTGCTGCCGTCTCCGACACAGTGGTTGTCGAGTCGCCTGCAACGCGCAACTTCAAACTGAAGCAGGCGACGCTGATCTGGGCAAAGCCTTCTTCCAGCACCGCCGTCGAGCAACCTGTCGTGACCAACTCATCCCCTCATCCATCATTGCTCGTTGACCTTTCGGAAGCAGTTGAAGCAGTCTATGCAGACGCTCTCTTGAAGTACAAAAATAGGTGGTCTGAGAGGTTCCCGTGGCTTGTGCTAACCAAATCTAAATCTGGTTTCCCAGCTTTTAAGTGCAGTGTCTGCACCAAGCATGCCGGACTCAGAGGACGTTGTGGCCAGACAGGGAGCGGGGCCACCGACGTGCAGACGCAGGCGTTTCGCAAGCACGCCGGCACAACGAAACACAAGCTTGCGATGGAGAAGCAGGAGGCCCTGCTGAACGCGGCCTCGAAGCAGCCACGAATCGACCAACATCGAGCCGCCGTCGATGCTGAGAAGAACCGAGTCGTGGCGTTGCTCGACTCCATGCTGTTCGTCAGTTCATGCGATGCGCCCATGGGAACATGGGTAAAGCTGGTGCAGTACCTCGCGCGCAAGGGGGTTCAAGGCTTCCCAAAGAAGGGATATGGCACCTACTACACAACGTGAGTACACCTTCCCCCTGTATTTTGTTGGTGTGTTGTGATGTTTGTACATTAACCTACTTCTAATCTCCTGTTTTCTGTTTCCCTGTGGGCAGGTACGGCTTCGGTGAGCTCACGCAGGCCCTTGCTACCTGGCTACAGACAACTCAGCTAGAGCACATCCTGACAAGCCCTTTCATCGGCATCTGCATCGATGAAAGCACGGATCGGCTCAGGGGGAAGCACATGATCCTGTACGCCTCGTTAATTCGCGACAACGTGCTCGTGACCGAGTTTATGCAGCTAATCACGGTGGAAAAGGCGGACGCTTCATCTCTTCTGAGCGTCCTGCTTTCCCACTTGCAGGCCGTCGGTGTCGACCTGCAGAGGATTTCCGGCATTTGCACCGACGGCGCACGAGTGATGATGGGGACTAAGGCCGGATTGGTTGTCCGACTGCGACAGAAAATCCCGCACCTTGTCTCCGTTCACTGCATCGCGCACAGGTTAGTGAGCTATGCGGTTCAGTTTCCATCCCGTTTCCACTGTCTGTTTAGGACATATCTGATTTCCCCCGTGTGATGTGTTCCACTTGCAGGGAAGCACTTGCAGCGAAGGATGCGGCAGAGGAGCTCCCCGTCTTCGACATGGTCGACGATCTTATCCGGGCTGTGGCAGATTTGCTTGGTCGGTCGGGACCGCGCCACGCACGGTTCATGGACCTGCAAGAGGTCATCACCGAAACAAGCCTTGAAGTGCAAGGCATCCACTCCGTTCGGTGGCTGTCACGGGGGGATGCCGTCCGTCGCCTGGTCGCTGTCTTGCCGGCAGTGATTGTGCTGCTGAAGGAGCTTAACAGCAAAATGTTCGCGCTGGCAAGCTCCTATCGTTTTCACTTCTTCCTTTACTTCCTGGCAGATGTGCTTGAGCAGCTCAACATCTTGAACAAGACCTTCCAGCGGAGACAGGTGAGGTGGTGCGATTTTCCCCATGCATGTAACCCTATTTCGGCCGTCACTAACATTGTCACTGTATGCCTTCGTCTGTCCAGCTTGATCTGGTGTCTTTGCATGCGCAGATCAAGCGGACCACGCATCACATCGAGAGCCGCTACGTGGACTGCGGCGATGACTTCGGCGGTGGCAGCAGCCAGTGGCTGTCACCTTTCCTGGAGCGCCATGGCCCGGGGTGTAGCCGCGAAGTGAAGGTGGAAGGTGTCGACAGTGACGGCCGGCCATCTACAGTCACGTTCACCCTTCACGACGAGCCCGTGGACTCGTACAGCGGCCCGGAAGACCACGACGGCTGCATCCAGTTGTGCACCGAGTTCGCGGAACGGATCGTGGCGAACCTGGAGGGTCGGCTCGGTGATCTCGACTCGCTTTCAGGAGTCCGCCTCTTCACTCCTGATGCATGGCCACAGGGCAAGTCCGAGCGGAATGCGCGTTGCCAGGAGTGGCTCAACTCGCTGGTGACGATGTTCAAGGCTCAGGACCGTGAGGAGATTTTGCCAGGTTCGTTAAGCCTAACTTGTCAAGTCATGACTTCATCCATATGTTTGAATGACAATCCTTTGGTTCAGTTTGCTCCTTTGTCTCTTCTGAACCCTGCCTCCCTCCCTTCCACCAGGCATCAAAAAGAGGCAGGCAGTCAAGGAGCTTCGCCTCTTCTGTTCAGTCCTTGCGTGTGCCCCCAAGGAAGAGCGGGGCTTCCACAGCGGTCCGACGGCGATCCTGAAGACGCCAGACTGGCGGGAGAGCTACCCCAATCTGGTGCAGCTCTGGGTGGTGGTGGCTGTGATTCCCCTCAGCACAGTGGAGTGTGAAAGGGGATTCACCCGGCAGAACGTGAATAAGACATGGCGGCGGGGGGGGATCAAGGACGCGAGACTGGGGGACCTCATGTGTCTGTCCCTCATGCAGTACGAGCCCAACTACGATGAGGTAGTTGAGATTTGGCGGAGTTACAGAAAGCGCAAGCCTTTCAGTAATGCCCCCATCTTCACCTCGACCCTAGGCGACAAGAAGGGCAAGCATGAGGAGCCAATAGATGAAGATGATGAGGAGCCAGTAGGAGATGCATGAGGTAGTTCTAGTGATGAAGATGATGAAATGAGCAGCTAACTTCATGTAGTGTAGACTGTGTAGTGCTTATCCATGTACTGTAGTGCCTTGAGCAGCTGACGTAGTGTAGTGTCATTAGTGTAGTGTAGTGTAATGTCACATGCTACATCGTATGAATAAAAGTGCTGAAACTTAGATCAGCCTTCGTTTTTTAGAGAGGCTGATTAGTCAGCGTTTTTTTAAGGACTTGTCTGAAAGTTCAGCTTTTTTGTTACACCCAACTCTGATAGATCAGCCTAGGGTAGCTTGCTAAGGCTGACGTATCAGCCAAGCTAAAAACGAATATGAGGCCCTGCAATTAGCACTTCGTTCTCATTTCCTAGTTTGGATGAACCACCGTATCACCCCGGATAGTAGCGCATATGCGCTTATAATAAAATCAGTTTTTTTTGGGGGGGGGGGGGGGGGGGGGGGGGGGGGTTAATTGAGTCACGGCCATAAGCGCCGGCGCTTATATAATGACAAATATAGAATTATAACTTAAACGCACCAAACTGTACATTTTTGTCAAGTAAGTTCAATCGAGTCGAAATTTTACAGCTTCCTGAATCAGAATCGCGCGAGGGCGATTCTCTGACGCTGAACAGAGCATTTGGCACATCAATTTGCCCGCGTGCCACCTCGTCCTGACTGGACGCGCAACCAGTCAGGACCTCGAAAGTCAAACAAGGTGAAAATGGGTGCTGACTCGCTTGGAAGTTGAGATTCGCTACCGTTTTAATCAGGATTGAAAAAATAAAATTATGCATGCGCTTATAATAAATCAGGGGTTTACAAGGGGGGCGCTTATAATCGAGTTCCGGCCATAAGCGCCATGCTCCAGATAGAAGCGCCGGCGCCTTTAATCGGACGGCGCCTATATCCGGCGCCATACGGTATACTATACGGACGAAATATGAACATGCGTTACTAAAACGATGTTACTTTGAATGCATAGTTGTTCATTTCGTAATGCATATGACGGGCGATGTTATGCATAATCGAAGTATAATGATGGATATGATGTAAAATGCATAAATATAATGCAGTGTGTTATATGTTGGTAGGCCAATATGGGGTACAACCCCAACTAGGGTTTCATATTTGTACCCAAACTTCTGCTAGTTCATTCATTCTTGCCTAGTGATTCTGATATATGCTACTGTGGTGAATGTACCGGTAGTACCGGTATATACTTCGGTCCAATATAGTGAAATGAATGCTTAGCATGATGGAAATGCGTAACAGTTAATTGACCCAGACCCTATGCTACCGCATCCCCTGCCTAGCATGTGGGGGAGCTGAATAGCATAGGTCTTGAATCATTCAACTGTTACATGAAACAACTGTCAAACTATATTTGTTGTTTGTATGTTGTAGGCTACAGTGGGGTAGCCACTAAGGGGTACAACCCCTTAAGGGTTTCATACTTGTATCACATCTTGCCTTAGTTCATCCTATTCTAGTCTATTATCTTGACATGGTATTAAGAGCCATGGGTCCTTAGGGCCTAAGCTTTTCATAGGGACCACCTGTTACCACGTTACCCCACTGCCCTACCCCGAGTCGCGCTGCCCCTGTCAGCCACGCGCCACTGCTGCAGCGCGAATTTTTTTTAGCGCACTGCTCTGCCTGCCCCACCCCGCGCGCACTGCTGGCCGCGTCGCGCTGCTGTCGCGTCGCCCCGCCGCCCGCGCGCCTGTCCTGTCCGTGCGCCGCCCGTCGCCGCGCACTGCCCTGCCCGTGGGCAGCCCGCCGCCGCGCCACCTGCTCTGCCCGTGCGCAGCCCGCCGCCGCGCCACCTGCCCTGCTCGTGCGCAGCCCACAGCCGCGCCACCTGCCCTGCCCGTGCGCAGCCAGCCGCCGCGCCTCCCTGCCCTGCCCGTGCGCAGCCCACCGCCGCGCCACCCTGCCCTGCCGTGCGCAGTCCACCGCCGCGCCACCCTGCCCTGCCGTGCGCAACCCGCAGCCGCGCTCTGCCCTGCCCGTGCGCAGCCTGCCCTGCCCTGCCCGTGCGCAGCCTGCCCGCCGCACTCCCTACCCTGCATGTGTGTGCAGTCCGCTTCCTCCCCTGCCGGCTGCCCCTAACCCAGTGAGCGCCGCCTCCTTCTGCCCTGTGCACGCATCCTGCCGCTTGCCCTTTGCCCATGGCGACTTACAATGTTCTCACCTTTGACGCAGAGGGCCGCCCGATCGAATTTGAGACCTGGTTAGACGACCTTAGGCTCTACCTTCAGTGCGAGTCTAAGGATCGTGTGTCCCTGTTCGCTCATACGTCTGGTAGCGCTGCCGCCCCTGCAGACACTGCTGACGCTGACACTCGTGACCAGTGGCTTATTCGCGACGCTGCTGCCCGCCTAGCTGTGCGCAACCACCTACCGTAAGCCGAGCGCGCGCACTTTAGCCAACAGAAAACCGCCAAGGACCTGTTCGACGCAGTCGTAGCTCGCTACAGCTCGCCTGCCACTGCTGCGCTAGGCCGTCTTATCCTGCCCTACCTCTTTCCTGACCTGTCCGCCTTTCCTACAGTCGCTGATCTCATCACCCACCTCCGCACTAGCGACACTCGGGTGCGTGCTGCGACCCCTGCCGACTTCCTCACCAAGAACCCTCCCCCTATCCACTACACCCTCTACCTCCTAGTCACTCGCCTCCCTGACTCTCTTCGCGCTGTCAGGGACACCTTCCTCGCCATGGACCCCACTTAGCTCACTATAGGCGCTTCTCGAGGCACTCCTCGCACCCCCTTCTTCGAGGGGTGTTCCCCCTCTCCCCTCCTCCCCTCTGTCGCCACTGCTGCTGCTGTCGACCTCCTTGGTGCTGAGGAGGTTGGGGTTGCGTCTGCTTCCAGTGGCAGGCGCCGCAGCGGCAAGGGGAAGGGCGGCAAGGGTGGTGGGGGTGGTGGGGGTGGAGGCGGTGGTGGAGGCTCGGGTGGTGGCGGCGGGGGTGGTGGGAGCGGCGGGGGTGGGGGTGGGGGTGTTGGGGTCGGTGGTGGTGGCGGCAGTGGGGGTGGCAGCGGCGGAGGTGGCGGCGGTGGGAGTGGCAGCGGCGTCGGTGGCGGTGGACGCAGTGGTGCGGCCCGGCACAGCGGCTTTACAGGCAGCCAGGCACAGCAGCAGCAGCGCCAGCGCCTGCCCCGTACGCCGCAGGACCTTCGTGAGTGGTACGCGCAGCGTCAGTCGCCTGGGGGTGGTGGTACCTGCCCGTATGTCATTCGTACAGGTGAGCGTGCTGGTTAGACCTTCGGGAGGTTGCACACCCAGCACCGCTGCTTTTCCCGCCTTAGTGGTGCCTGGCGTGCTCAGTTTCCTGACTCCTCTGAGATGACCAACTGGGCTGAGCTGCTTAGGAGGGGAGTAGAGATCTTTGATCTTGACTATGATGCTATCCTTGCTGCCATGTATGCATTGACTATTAGTGATGAGGGTGACTGTTACCTGTGTGTTCCGCCAGACCCTGGTATAGAGGCTGCTGCTCCAGGTGCTTGTGAGTCTGTTGCCCTTGGTGCTTGTGAGTCTGCTGCTCTAGGTGCTAGTGAGTCTGCTCTCTCAGGTACTGCGCCTACTGAGGCCTTGTACACTTTCACGCTAGACTCAGGTGCCTCCCGCTGCTTCTTCCGCGACAGCACCACAGTCACACCGCTCTATGCACCGGTTCCCGTCTCCCTTGCTTACCCCTCTGGGGAACCTGTCCTTGCACGTTCCTCCACTGTCCTCCCCTGTCCGGCGGTCCCGTCTGGCTCACTTACAGGTCTCCACCTCCCCTCGTTCTCCACGAACCTGGTGAGTAACGCCGTCATCCAGGATGAGTGGGTTGACACCTTCACCCCTGGAGGACGTCGTGTGGCGATCTGCACGTGTGCCCGCACGGGCCGCCACCTGGCCACGTTCACCCGTCGGCCTGGGTCGAGTCTGTACACCCTGACTGTCGGGTCTCCCCAGGTTGCTGCTACTGGTCAGGTGTCCTTGTCCGGACTGCAGTCTGCCCCTTGCTTGTGTCGTCGCCTGTCGCACCAGACTCTCCTCTGGCACCACCGCCTTGGTCACCCCTCTCTGCCACGCCTCCGTGGCATGCACTCCCGTCTGCTTGTCTCTGGTCTTCCCCAGTCGCTGCCGTCGCTCCCACGCTCGCCTGCCCCGCCGTGTCTCCCTTGTGTCGAGGGGCGGCAGCGCGCCGCTCCTCACTCCTCCTCGTTTCCCCCGACAGACGCTCCCCTGCAGACTCTCCACATGGACGTGTGGGGCCCAGCCCGCGTCCAGGGACAGGGCCGCGAGCAGTACTTTCTGCTGGTTGTTGACGACTACTCGCGGTACACCACGGTCTTCCCCTTGCGCAGCAAGGGTGAAGTCCCTGCTATCTTGATCCCTTGGATCCGCGCTGTTCGTCTCCAGCTCCGCGACCGTTTCCAGACGGACTTTCCCGTCCTACGTCTGCACTCTGACAGAGGTGGTGAGTTTTCCTCCGACCTCTTGCAGGACTTTTGTCAGGGGGAGGGCATCCTCTAGTCGTTCACGCTTCCGGCCTCTCCGCAGCGGAATGGGGTTGCTGAGCGCCGCATTGGCCTAGTCATGGAGATCGCTCGCACCTCCATGATCCATGCGGCTGCTCCCCATTTTCTGTGGCCGTTTGCGGTCCGGTACGCCGCGCGTCAGCTCAACCTCTGGCCCCGTGTCTCCTTACCGGAGACTTCGCCCACACTGCGTTGGACGGGGAAGGTTGGCGATGCGTCGCGCTTCCGGGTCTGGGGCTCTCGTGCCTTTGTCCGCGATACCACCACGGACAAGCTCTCCGCTCGCGCCATTCCCTGCGTCTTCCTTGGCTTCCCCCCTGACGTGCCTGGCTGGCAGTTTTACCACCCCACCTCGCGCCGTGTTCTGTCCTCTCAGGACGTCACGTTTGACGAGTCGGTTCCCTTTTACCGTCTCTTCCCCTACCGCGCTGCCTCTCTCCCCCCCCCCCCCCCCCCCCCCCCCCCCCCCCCGCGCGCTTCCTCGCTCCAGGTCCGCCCCCGGTAGAACCCCTCTCCCCTCAGGGTCCTGCTCCTTCAGGTGTTTCCCAGGTAGACCCCTCTCCCCTGGTTGAGCCTGTCGAGGTCACTGGAAGAGCGAGGAAGAGCGGCGGGGGGGGGGGGGGGGGGGGGGGGAGGGGCAGTGCGGTAGGGGAAGAAACGATAAAAGGGAACCGACTCATCAAACATGACGTCATGAGAGGACAGAACATGGCACGTGGTGGGGTGGTAAAACTGCCAGCCAGTCGCGTCAGGGGGAAAGTCAAGGAAGACGGAGGGAAAGGCGCGAGAGGAGAGCTTGTCCGCGGTGGTATCGCGGACAAAGGCACAAGAGCCCCAGACCCGGAACACCGACGCATCGCCAACCTTCCCCATCCAACGCAGTGTAGGCGAGGTCTCCGGCAAGGAGACACGGGGCCAGAGGTTGAGCTGATGCGCAGCGTACCGGACCGCAAACGGCCACGGAAAATGGGGAGCATCCATGACTAAGCCAATGCGGCGCTCAGTAACCCCATTCTGCTGCGGGGAGGCCGGAAGCGTGAACGACTGGAGGATGCCCTCCCCACGACAAAAGTCCTGTAGGAGGTGGGAGGAGAACTCACCACCTCTGTCAGAGTGCAGATGCAGGACAGGAAGGTCCTGGCGGAACCGCTCGCGGAGCTGGAGACGGACAGCGCGGATCCAAGGGAGAAAGACAGAAGGGACCTCCCCCTTGCTGCACAAGGGGAAGACCGTGGTGTAACACGAGTAGTCGTCAACAACCAGCAGAGAGTATCGTTCGCGGTCCTGTCCATTGACGCGGGCTGGGCCCCACACGTCCATATGGAGAGTCTGCAGGGGAGCAGTCGTCGGGGGAAACGAGGAGGGGTGAGGAGCGGCGCGCTGCCGCCCCTCAACGAAAGGAAGGCAGGGTGGCACAGGCGAGGGCGGGAGGGAAGGCAGAGACCTGGGAAGACCAGAGACAAGGAGGCGGGAGTGCATGCCACGGAGGCGTGGCAGGGAGGGATGACCAAGGCGGTGGTGCCAAAGGAGAGTCTGGTGCGTGAGGAGGCGACACGAACAGGGGGCTGCTACCTGACCTGACGCGAACACCTGACCAGACACAGCCACCTGAGCAGGCTCAGTAGTCAGTGTGTACAGGCTCGACTGAGGCCGACGGGTGAACGTGGCCAGGTGACGGCCCGTCCGTGCACACGTGCAGATCGACACACGCTGACCCCCAGGAGTGGTGGTAGTGACCATCTCATCTTGGAGGGCAGTGGTACTCATCAAGTTCGTAGAGAACGAGGGGAGGTGAAGACCGGAAAATGAGCCAGACGGAACCGCCGGACACGGGAGAATAGTGGAGGAACGTGCAAGAACTGGGCCCCCTGAGGGGTCAGCCAGAGAGACTGCAACAGGTGCAGGGAGTGGTGTGACTGTAGTACTGTCGCAAAATAAGCAGCGGGAAGCACCTGAGTCAAGCGTGAAGGTGTGCAAGGCCTCAGCAGGCGCAGTACCAGAGAGAGCAGGCGCACTAGCACCTAGAGCAGCAGCCTCTATACCTGGGTCGGGCGGCACATACAGGTAATAGTCATCCTCAGCACTAACAGTCAAAGCATACATGGCAGCAAGAATAGCATCATAGTCAAGAGCAAAGATATCCACATCGGTCCTAAGCAGCTCTAGCCAGCGGGGGAGCTCAGCCTCGTCGCCAAACTCTGCGAGCCAGGCGTCGTCAGGACGGCAGAAGCAGCGGTACTGAGTGTGACCAACCTTCCCGCATGCCTGACCAGCCCGATCACATGTGCGAATGACGTACGGGCAGCGAACACTACCCCCAGACGCCCCACGTTGAGCAAACCACCCACGAAGCTGAGGGTCTCATGGGGACGCTGCTGCTGCTGCCTCTGGCCACCACCAGAACCTCCCCTCTGGACCGCTCCACCCCGACCGCCACCACTGCCGCCGCCACCACTCCCACTGCTGCCACCACCGCCGCCACCACTCCCACCGCTACCACCACCGCCGCCACCGACGCCTCAACTCCCACCACCACTTCCACCACCACCACCGCCACCACCACCACCTCCACCGCCTCCACCACCGCCTCCACCGCCGCCACCCCCACCACTCTTGCCTCCCTTGCCCTTGCCGCTGCGGCGCCTCCCACTAGGAGCAGAAGCAGCACGAAGGAAGTCAACAGCAGCAGCAGAAGCGACAGAGGGGGCAAGGGGGGAGGGGGAACACCCCTCAAAGAAGGGAGTGAGAGGAGTGCCATGAGAAGGTGTATGATGAGGTCGTCGACTGTGGACAAGGCCGACAGCTCAGGAAAGAGGTAGGGCAGTATGAGTCGGCCTAGAGTAGCAGTGGCAGGGGAGGAGTGCACGCGTTTGGCTAACGGCAGGTGGTTGCGAACGGCGAGGCGAGCAGTAGCGTCACGGGTAAGCCACTGTGAGCGAGTTGCACTGTCAGCTGTCTCGGGGGGGGCGAGAGAGCTCCTAGACGTGTGGTCAAATAAGGAGACACTGTCCTTAGACTCGCTCTGTAGGTACAGCTGTAAGTCGTCTAGCCAGGTCTCAAACTGGATCGGACGGCCCTCAGAATCGAAGGTGAGAACATAGAGGCCATAACGGGCAGAGCAGGGTGGCGCACAACCAGCAGGGCAACACGCAGGCAAGGCAGGGCGGCGCGCAGGAAGCAGGGAGGCACGCAAGTCTGTTCGGGGCGACGCGCGGGCACTAGGGAGGCGCGCAAGCCAGGGCGGGGCGGCGCGCGGCCGGGGAAGGGCGGCGTGCGGCCAGGGCAGGGTGGTGCGCTGCCAGCAGGGCGGCACGCGGACACGGGGGGAAACGGGCAGATCAAGGCGGCGCACGGGCCCTAGGATGATGCGACGGGCAGGGCAGGGCGTGCGCGGGCGGCGCGACGCAGGGCAGGGCGTGCGCGGGGCGGCGCGACGCAGGGCAGGGCGTGCGCGGGGCGGCGCAACGCAGGGAAGGGCAAGGTAGGGCAACGCGACTGGTGGGGCAGCGCGACGGGCAGGGTACTCTTCGGTGGGCCCTAAAAAAACGGTCGTGGAATAGGACCTGCTCTGAAACCATGTCAAAATACTGAACGAGAATGATGGCATTGAGAACAAGATGAATACAAGTACTAGCCCTAATTGGGTTGTACCCTTTAAGGGTTACCCCACTATAGCCTACGCAACATAACCATTATCATGTTTTGACACCTACTGTTACCGTTAGACTGGTACATTAGCCCATCGTTCCATGTCAGCCTGCTCCACCCGTACATCCCCACCACAAGCCAACTGCCACGCAATCGCCCACCGTCAATGACTCGACCTGCATCGGAGCCGATCGTCGACCCCGAAAAAAAACTAAGCCATCGGATTCGCTACCCCGCAGGAATCAGGAGGATCGAGTTCCTCGTTCGCTGGAAGGACCGCATCCCGACCAAATACAGCTAGGTGCCCCTGGCCAACATCGAAAACCGCCCTGCCTTGCAAGTGTACCCGAGGAGCTGGGATTTTCGTGGTATACATGCACTCGCGTAGCAGAGAAGGTTTTTTCAGGGGGTGGGTAGTGTAAGGATTTTTCCACCATTCTTTACGGCGTGCTTCAATACCGCGTACAGCAGCAGCCGTTGTTCGCCCTTTACTGCTAACTGGGCTTCGCCAACCTTCGCGTGCATTATTCACCAAACCATGCACTGTTGGCCCGGCCGTGTCAGCCTACGCTTCGGGACTAGCCCGAACCTTGATGCCAGCATCGCACTAGGTAGCTTGCACGCACCGCGTAACCACTTGCATGTTTCGTATAGGTATTTTCCCATGCCTTCGCTCATAATTTGTACTCGGTTGACGCCCGAGTGCAATTTTCTCGATTTAGATCATTGCACCTGTAACAAAAATATAGGGTATATGAAAAACAATTGAAGGACGTTACGAAACACGTTCCAATTCGTTTTGAATGGTTCATCCTGGTGCGCAATGTGGTAAGAGCCGAAAACCGCGCCTAAACGTAATTGACCGTATTCAACCACGTCCGCTTCTGAGCCTTTTTTCGACCACCACCGCAAACTTGAACGCGTTCATCCAAGGGATCACTCTCCGCAACTCCCGCACTTGTCGCAACTCTCTACTCGAGCTGGGTACTGATACTCGAGGCAGAAGCTTGTTTGCGCTGCGGCCAGCCAGAGTTTGAAGCACGCCTTTGTGCATTGGGATTGGCCAACTTAACGCGTTCACTAGCCGCACGCTCGCGCCTCCCGAACGGCTTTCCTCCCGTCATCGCCGCTCCCCTCGTCCACTCATTCGCGTTCCTCCCCCTTGTGCCCACCATGACGACACTCGCCACACCCTTGGTCGACCTTCTCGCTGCCGCAACACCATCATCATCTAGTCCTAAAGTCCACCGAATGCGCGTTTCCGGGCCTCGGCGCAGTGCCGATCCCCTTGAGCTTCCTCTCCTCCCCTCACCCCCTCCCGTCCTCCTCTCCTCCCCCTCACCCCCACCCCTCCTCTCCTCCTATCCTTCTTCCGTGACGAAACTCGTTACATGATCCACGAGCCAATTTCGAGGAATAATAATTCATCATGTGCGATTGACCACTCGCTCTGAATATAAATCGACGCCCGCTCCCGAGGGCTCAATCACATTCTCCCACCGCTCCTCGCTCATTGCGCGCCTTCGTCTCCTCCCTTCTCAGTGGCACTTTCTTAATCGCACCTTTTCAATCGCATCTTCTCAGTCGCACCTTTTCAATCGCATCTTCTCGGTCGCACCTTGAGTGGCATCGTCTCAGTGGCACCTTCTCAGTCGCATCGTCTCAGTGGCAGGTCCCGCCCAATCTCACCTCATCGCGAGTGCCAGCGTCGTCAGTCCCATCCCGGCGGTTCAACTCGGGCCTGAAGCTCGTTGCCATCGCCACGTCATCGTCATCCCACTCTTCCCGTTTCCTCGGGCCGCCTTTGGACGCGCCTCAAAAACCCAAACTTCCCGTTCCCCGCGCCGACTCCTGTCGCCATGATTCGCTACACGCGCCTGTCCGGCCAGTGTGGCCTTGCCGCGGTCGTCGCGGGTGTCGTTGCCATCAGCTTCCTCGCGACCCACGCCAGCGCCGCTGAAGGTGAGTAGGCTGACTGCCACACGCCACTGGCAGAAGGCTTGTGGTGCTGGCGTGTGGATGAGTGCTGGCGTGTGGATGAGTGCTGGCGTGTGGATGAGTGCTGGCGTGTGGATGAGTGCTGGCGTGTGGATGAGTGCTGGCGTGTGGATGAGTGCTGGCGTGTGGATGAGTGCTGGCGTGTGGATGAGTGCTGGCGTGTGGATGAGTGCTGGCGTGTGGATGAGTGCTGGCGTGTGGATGAGTGCTGGCGTGTGGATGAGTGCTGGCGTGTGGATGAGTGCTGGCGTGTGGATGAGTGCTGGCGTGTGGATGAGTGCTGGCGTGTGGATGAGTGCTGGCGTGTGGATGAGTGCTGGCGTGTGGATGAGTGCTGGCGTGTGGATGAGTGCTGGCGTGTGGATGAGTGCTGGCGTGTGGATGAGTGCTGGCGTGTGGATGAGTGCTGGCGTGTGGATGAGTGCTGGCGTGTGGATGAGTGCTGGCGTGTGGATGAGTGCTGGCGTGTGGATGAGTGCTGGCGTGTGGATGAGTGCTGGCGTGTGGATGAGTGCTGGCGTGTGGATGAGTGCTGGCGTGTGGATGAGTGCTGGCGTGTGGATGAGTGCTGGCGTGTGGATGAGTGCTGGCGTGTGGATGAGTGCTGGCGTGTGGATGAGTGCTGGCGTGTGGATGAGTGCTGGCGTGTGGATGAGTGCTGGCGTGTGGATGAGTGCTGGCGTGTGGATGAGTGCTGGCGTGTGGATGAGTGCTGGCGTGTGGATGAGTGCTGGCGTGTGGATGAGTGCTGGCGTGTGGATGAGTGCTGGCGTGTGGATGAGTGCTGGCGTGTGGATGAGTGCTGGCGTGTGGATGAGTGCTGGCGTGTGGATGAGTGCTGGCGTGTGGATGAGTGCTGGCGTGTGGATGAGTGCTGGCGTGTGGATGAGTGCTGGCGTGTGGATGAGTGCTGGCGTGTGGATGAGTGCTGGCGTTTGGTTCAGCGGCGCACAATCATAGCAGAAACTGACTCGTTTGAACCCCCTTTCCCTACCTTGCCTGTGTGCTGGTGTGTGTGCCTCTTCGCCCCTGCGTGAAACAATCACGATTTCTGTGCAGACCTGTGTGCCAACGAAGACTGTGGAGAAGCTACCTGCACTGTTGATATAGACATGCCCGTGTGCGTGTGCAAGGACGGTTTTGTATTCGACGATGACCACAAGACGTGTGTGTGGGTGAGTGCTAGTGTGTGGGTGAGTGCTAGTGTGTGGGTGAGTGCTAGTGTGTGGGTGAGTGCTAGTGTGTGGGTGAGTGCTAGTGTGTGGGTGAGTGCTAGTGTGTGGGTGAGTGCTAGTGTGTGGGTGAGTGCTAGTGTGTGGGTGAGTGCTAGTGTGTGGGTGAGTGCTAGTGTGTGGGTGAGTGCTAGTGTGTGGGTGAGTGCTAGTGTGTGGGTGAGTGCTAGTGTGTGGGTGAGTGCTAGTGTGTGGGTGAGTGCTAGTGTGTGGGTGAGTGCTAGTGTGTGGGTGAGTGCTAGTGTGTTGGTGAGTGGTGTGTGGTCGAGTGCGCGCGTGTGGGGGAGTGCACAATCATAAGCAACATTTTCACCCATTTAACCTGCTCTCCCTGCGTCACCATTTAACCTGCTCTCCCTGCGTCACCATTTAACCTGCTCTCCCTGCGTCACCATTTAACCTGCTCTCCCTGCGTCACCATTTAACCTGCTCTCCCTGCGTCACCATTTAACCTGCTCTCCCTGCGTCACCATCGCTTCCTCTGCAGACCCGTGTGCCGGCAGCGGGGTGTGTGGGTTAGAGGGTTCCTGCACCACTCTCGGTCCTAACGATTTTTTCTGCTATTGCGAGAATGGCCTTGCCTTCAACGAGGCTGACAAGACGTGCTATGGTGAGTGCTGCACTCGTGAGCAGTAGCTTCATTCCTTGAGGCATCTCATCGTTTCAGTCTCACTGGTGAGCTTTAGGCACTACATTCCTTGAGGCATCTCATCGTCTCATCGTTACATTCCTTGAGACACTGAGAGGCGCCGCTGAGAGGCAGGGCCGGAAACGTTCACCCCTCCTCACTCCTCCCGTGCCTTCCCCCCTGTCTGGTCTGCCCCCTTGCTCTCCTCTCTCCTGTCCTGCCTCCAAACCGCCATCATCGTCACGCAACCTTCAACGGCCATGATCTGGCATTGCCCGTCTCCTTGAACGGCTGTCAGCTCCCTTGGCGCGGACGACAGTGGCGCTGCAGCAAGGAGGCTCCAGAAGCATTGTGCCCGCCACCTTCTTTTTGCCGCTGCCGGCAGAGCAGGCCAGTGGCAGCAGTGCGTGCGGCAACCTGTATGTCACCATCGAAGGCACCGCCAAGATCACCGTCGTGTGGAATGCCTCCAACCCCACCTCGCCTTCCCGCGACGCCCCTAGCAACGCCATGTGCAAGAGCTTGTCGTTCTACGCCGAGTCGGGCTGCACGAAGAAGCTGGGCTTCACCATTGCGCGTCCTGCAAAGAAGGGCAGTTCCTACCCCGTCACCATCAAGTGAGTGAGCGTTATGCATGCAACTGCATGGTTTGTTCCAATGTGCTTGCATCACATAGTACGGCACTTTTCTATCACCAGAAATTGCTTGACTGTCTCGTAGTTGTAGTGTGAATGGACCCTAGCTCGTCCTAAGCTTTGCTCTTTCCCATCCTTACCTCTCCCGCACTCAGGACTGTCAAAGGAATCCGTTCGCTGTTATCAGTTGGCTGTGAGATCAGTAAGTGCGAGTGCATGCACGTTACGCTGGTGTTATTTTCCCTTCACGTAAAGAGTGTCACGTGCACATTAGAGAAGATCTCCAAGCACGCTAGCTTGTGCTTTGCTCATTCTGATGAAATCAATGAAACGAGAGAGATACCGTAAGATAGAGCGAGACACCCAAGCTCTTCTTTTTTGTGATTCTTTCATTCGACTCACCATGCCTGAAAATCCATTCCCCCCTTCTTCATGTCTGGATTGTTTGTCTCTCTGTGGTGCCCACAACAGCCATGTGTGAGAATGATTGTGGAAGTGCACAGTGCGTTGTGAAGGGGGGCCAGCCACAGTGCCAGTGCCCCGAGGGCCTCGTGTTCAACGCTGCTAAGAAGCGCTGCCTCGACCCGTCTCTTGCTCCTCGTAGGCGACCCTAGCTGGATGGACAGGGGGCAAGGACGTCATATCCGGGAGGTGGGAGGGGGGGGGAGAGAAGGGGGGGTGGGGGGGGGGATGGAGCAACGGTGGGAGCAACCGTATGCGGTAGCTTGGAGGCTAGGGAACTACCGTAATCACCCGGACATACCACCCGCCGAAATAGAACACCCCCCGGGTGGCTTGTGCGGGGTGGGTGCTATAGCGGACCTCGTTTCTACTATACCCCCCTTTTGGGCCGATCCGGTATAAGACCCGGGGGGGGGGTGTTATGTACGGAAAAAATTGTTGTTTTTGCCTAAATTTTGCGCAGGGACGTGACCGCACCAGCGAGGCTGCTAAGCCTGTTGCGGGACTCCCGCCTCTGTGACTGCATGAATCCTCGTCGAGCGACGGGGGGTGTGTTTTCGACCAATCAGGGCATGATAGAGGGTCTGTTGGAGCTTGCAATGTGGCAGCTTCCACTCGAGGCTAAGGGCGTATGCACTAGGGGTTCAAACTTCTGTCTAAGTTCGAACTTTTAGCGAGGTTCTACTCGGTGCAAAGCGGTGAATGTTCGAACTTTGACAAATTTCGCCCAAAGTGCACACGCCCTAACGTTATCGCCTCATCCTCGGTTTTGCGCACCCAACCAACAATCTACCACCGCAGCAAGCATGTACATTTTGTTCCCAACCGTTTCTGCTTTAAAAAAAATGTACATTATAAAAAGACCCGGGTGTTATGTAGCTTTTCCCATGACAAGACCCCCCCCCTTTTTTTGATGTAGTTATCATAGCACCCTAGGGTGGTATGTCCGGGTGATTACGGTATTTGCCTGACAGGTTGGTTGGCTGGTTCACTTGTGTATGGTACTAGAAATGGGATTACCAGTGTGTGTGTGCTTCCCTGTACAGTAGAATTTACTTTTACCTCCTTCAGACTGCTGTTTTTTTTGGGTTGCGAAGCAACCTATTACAATCTTTATGTTCATTTTTTTTTCTTCCACTACGGTATATTAAAAAAATTCTAGTGAATGATAGCTAAGTGACTACCGGTATGTATTTGCCATGGCAATTAGCCAGGGCCTCAGATGTCAGAGAAAAAAGGCTGAATTAGTGTCTAGAGGCTGATTTCACAGACATGTGGAAGAGGTGTTGGCTGAAATTTCAGTTTTTTTTTTTAAGTAGTTGGCTGATTTTTCAGTTTTTTTTTTTAAGGTGTGGCTGAATTCCCAGCGTTTTTTTACAAGTGTAGTCTGATTGATCAGACTTGTAACGCGAGAGTAGGCTGAAATCACGCTTGTACAGATTCGTGCTGGAGCCGCGAGATTCGGCTGTCCAGGTACAACCACCGTCAATCACGCTAATGTGGCCATGTACAGCGCCGGCGCAGCGGGAAAACGAATTTCCCCGTCGCGTCGGTTGCTTCGTTGGCACCGACAGAATGCTGTAAGTGATGGGACTGGTTGTTTAACCAATCACATCCCTTATGGGCCAATCACCCACCACCAGTGCAACACAGCAAAGCACTGCACTCACTCACGACAAGACACCCACCTCAAGTGCGTGCATGGTGCCCCCACGTCGCGCCGCGTTGCAGTTGGGTGGTGAGAAGGAGAGGGCCTTCTTTTGTGGCTCCGACCGTGAACTTGACGGCCTAGAGGAAGCCACGACGGGGCTTGATATGCTCCTGCGCTCGCTAGGCACTGGTCTCCACGCTACCAGGCCTCCTACAACAAAGCCTGCTCCAGTTGAGAGGGTGAACCGCGACCACCCACCGCCATCTACAAGCCCGGACTCCATCCGGAGTGAACCTGCTGCGCCTGCTGCCGTCTCCGACACAGTGGTTGTCGAGTCGCCTGCAACGCGCAACTTCAAACTGAAGCAGGCGACGCTGATCTGGGCAAAGCCTTCTTCCAGCACCGCCGTCGAGCAACCTGTCGTGACCAACTCATCCCCTCATCCATCATTGCTCGTTGACCTTTCGGAAGCAGTTGAAGCAGTCTATGCAGACGCTCTCTTGAAGTACAAAAATAGGTGGTCTGAGAGGTTCCCGTGGCTTGTGCTAACCAAATCTAAATCTGGTTTCCCAGCTTTTAAGTGCAGTGTCTGCACCAAGCATGCCGGACTCAGAGGACGTTGTGGCCAGACAGGGAGCGGGGCCACCGACGTGCAGACGCAGGCGTTTCGCAAGCACGCCGGCACAACGAAACACAAGCTTGCGATGAGAAGCAGGAGGCCCTGCTGAACGCGGCCTCGAAGCAGCCACGAATCGACCAACATCGAGCCGCCGTCGATGCTGAGAAGAACCGAGTCGTGGCGTTGCTCGACTCCATGCTGTTCGTCAGTTCATGCGATGCGCCCATGGGAACATGGGTAAAGCTGGTGCAGTACCTCGCGCGCAGGGGGTTCAAGGCTTCCCAAAGAAGGGATATGGCACCTACTACACAACGTGAGTACACCTTCCCCCTGTATTTTGTTGGTGTGTGTGATGTTTGTACATTAACCTACTTCTAATCTCCTGTTTTCTGTTTCCCTGTGGGCAGGTACGGCTTCGGTGAGCTCACGCAGGCCCTTGCTACCTGGCTACAGACAACTCAGCTAGAGCACATCCTGACAAGCCCTTTCATCGGCATCTGCATCATGATATGAAAGCACGGATCGGCTCAGGGGGAAGCACATGATCCTGTACGCCTCGTTAATTCGCGACAACGTGCTCGTGACCGAGTTTATGCAGCTAATCACGGTGGAAAAGGCGGACGCTTCATCTCTTCTGAGCGTCCTGCTTTCCCACTTGCAGGCCGTCGGTGTCGACCTGCAGAGGATTTCCGGCATTTGCACCGACGGCGCACGAGTGATGATGGGGACTAAGGCCGGATTGGTTGTCCGACTGCGACAGAAAATCCCGCACCTTGTCTCCGTTCACTGCATCGCGCACAGGTTAGTGAGCTATGCGGTTCAGTTTCCATCCCGTTTCCACTGTCTGTTTAGGACATATCTGATTTCCCCCGTGTGATGTGTTCCACTTGCAGGGAAGCACTTGCAGCGAAGGATGCGGCAGAGGAGCTCCCCGTCTTCGACATGGTCGACGATCTTATCCGGGCTGTGGCAGATTTGCTTGGTCGGTCGGGACCGCGCCACGCACGGTTCATGGACCTGCAAGAGGTCATCACCGAAACAAGCCTTGAAGTGCAAGGCATCCACTCCGTTCGGTGGCTGTCACGGGGGGATGCCGTCCGTCGCCTGGTCGCTGTCTTGCCGGCAGTGATTGTGCTGCTGAAGGAGCTTAACAGCAAAATGTTCGCGCTGGCAAGCTCCTATCGTTTTCACTTCTTCCTTTACTTCCTGGCAGATGTGCTTGAGCAGCTCAACATCTTGAACAAGACCTTCCAGCGGAGACAGGTGAGGTGGTGCGATTTTCCCCATGCATGTAACCCTATTTCGGCCGTCACTAACATTGTCACTGTATGCCTTCGTCTGTCCAGCTTGATCTGGTGTCTTTGCATGCGCAGATCAAGCGGACCACGCATCACATCGAGAGCCGCTACGTGGACTGCGGCGATGACTTCGGCGGTGGCAGCAGCCAGTGGCTGTCACCTTTCCTGGAGCGCCATGGCCCGGGGTGTAGCCGCGAAGTGAAGGTGGAAGGTGTCGACAGTGACGGCCGGCCATCTACAGTCACGTTCACCCTTCACGACGAGCCCGTGGACTCGTACAGCGGCCCGGAAGACCACGACGGCTGCATCCAGTTGTGCACCGAGTTCGCGGAACGGATCGTGGCGAACCTGGAGGGTCGGCTCGGTGATCTCGACTCGCTTTCAGGAGTCCGCCTCTTCACTCCTGATGCATGGCCACAGGGCAAGTCCGAGCGGAATGCGCGTTGCCAGGAGTGGCTCAACTCGCTGGTGACGATGTTCAAGGCTCAGGACCGTGAGGAGATTTTGCCAGGTTCGTTAAGCCTAACTTGTCAAGTCATGACTTCATCCATATGTTTGAATGACAATCCTTTGGTTCAGTTTGCTCCTTTGTCTCTTCTGAACCCTGCCTCTCCCTTCCACCAGGCATCAAAAAGAGGCAGGCAGTCAAGGAGCTTCGCCTCTTCTGTTCAGTCCTTGCGTGTGCCCCCAAGGAAGAGCGGGGCTTCCACAGCGGTCCGACGGCGATCCTGAAGACGCCAGACTGGCGGGAGAGCTACCCCAATCTGGTGCAGCTCTGGGTGGTGGTGGCTGTGATTCCCCTCAGCACAGTGGAGTGTGAAAGGGGATTCACCCGGCAGAACGTGAATAAGACATGGCGGCGGGGGGGGATCAAGGACGCGAGACTGGGGGACCTCATGTGTCTGTCCCTCATGCAGTACGAGCCCAACTACGATGAGGTAGTTGAGATTTGGCGGAGTTACAGAAAGCGCAAGCCTTTCAGTAATGCCCCCATCTTCACCTCGACCCTAGGCGACAAGAAGGGCAAGCATGAGGAGCCAATAGATGAAGATGATGAGGAGCCAGTAGGAGATGCATGAGGTAGTTCTAGTGATGAAGATGATGAAATGAGCAGCTAACTTCATGTAGTGTAGACTGTGTAGTGCTTATCCATGTACTGTAGTGCCTTGAGCAGCTGACGTAGTGTAGTGTCATTAGTGTAGTGTAGTGTAATGTCACATGCTACATCGTATGAATAAAAGTGCTGAAACTTAGATCAGCCTTCGTTTTTTAGAGAGGCTGATTAGTCAGCGTTTTTTTAAGGACTTGTCTGAAAGTTCAGCTTTTTTGTTACACCCAACTCTGATAGATCAGCCTAGGGTAGCTTGCTAAGGCTGACGTATCAGCCAAGCTAAAAACGAATATGAGGCCCTGCAATTAGCACTTCGTTCTCATTTCCTAGTTTGGATGAACCACCGTATCACCCCGGATAGTAGCGCATATGCGCTTATAATAAAATCAGTTTTTTTTGGGGGGGGGGGGGGGGGGGGGGGTTTAATTGAGTCACGGCCATAAGCGCCGGCGCTTATATAATGACAAATATAGAATTATAACTTAAACGCACCAAACTGTACATTTTTGTCAAGTAAGTTCAATCGAGTCGAAATTTTACAGCTTCCTGAATCAGAATCGCGCGAGGGCGATTCTCTGACGCTGAACAGAGCATTTGGCACATCAATTTGCCCGCGTGCCACCTCGTCCTGACTGGACGCGCAACCAGTCAGGACCTCGAAAGTCAAACAAGGTGAAAATGGGTGCTGACTCGCTTGGAAGTTGAGATTCGCTACCGTTTTAATCAGGATTGAAAAAATAAAATTATGCATGCGCTTATAATAAATCAGGGGTTTAAGGGGGGCGCTTATAATCGAGTTCCGGCCATAAGCGCCATGCTCCAGATAGAAGCGCCGGCGCCTTTAATCGGACGGCGCCTATATCCGGCGCCATACGGTATACTATACGGACGAAATATGAACATGCGTTACTAAAACGATGTTACTTTGAATGCATAGTGTTCATTTCGTAATGCATATGACGGGCGATGTTATGCATAATCGAAGTATAATGATGGATATGATGTAAAATGCATAAATATAATGCAGTGTGTTATATGTTGGTAGGCCAATATGGGGTACAACCCCAACTAGGGTTTCATATTTGTACTCAAACTTTGCTAGTTCATTCATTCTTGCCTAGTGATTCTGATATATGCTACTGTGGTGAATGTACGGTAGTACCGGTATATA
>CANIUD010000080.1:0-77806 GCA_947470075.1 Closterium sp. Yama58-4 | reverse complement strand
AAAGGGTGATTTCCTGTGGGGTTTTTGGAAAAAAAATGGGTGGCAACACTTCCCACTGGGAAACTGGTTTTAGTACTAGTTTAAACCCCTGGCCAATCGAGATGAATGTGCATTGCATGAGGAAATACATGCGAGGAAAATTTTATAATGCACTTGGTTCAAGTCTGAGCAGACAAGCCATGTGAGCCAGGCAGAGGCTGGAATTAGGGGCTTCCAACACTCAGGCTGATGTAGAGGCGACTGAGGAAGAGGCGAAGCTGGAGGAAGCTTATTTTACGTAGCCACTTTCTCAGTCCGTCCTTCTTAAGAAAGTGACTACGTAATCTGAATTCGAAATACAAATTCCATCAGCTTCGGCTCTTCCTCAGCCGCCACCACAATTACCGCCACCACATCCGCCGCCACCACGACAGCCTGCATGTCAAGGTTTTTGTTTGAGTTCAGATGAGGTTCAGGTGGATCCAAGTGAGGTTCAAGTGGATCCAGGTGAGGTTCAAGTGGATCCAGGTGAGGTTCAAGTGGATCCAGGTGAGGTTCAAGTGGATCCAGGTGAGGTTCAGGTGGATCCAGGTGAGGTTCAGGTAAGTCTCCATGTGTTTTCTTGTGTAGATTAGGTGAGATTTTGCTATAGGGTTCAAGTCACCTGCTTTTGTTTTTTCTCTTACATTCAATACTATTTGTCGTTCTAGGTTAAGTTTGTCTTTCCTCCCTCTAAGAATCCTCAACAGCACGTTCCTCCATCACGTTCTGAAACGTCTCACAGATCCCTGATAGATGGGCATCCACGTGCGCGTAGAGAAGTATACATGTGGCTCTCTCATATGTTCTTTAGACCGCTCAAAGATGACCGCTATGTTCCACCCTTCCATGTATCCTTGTGCGCTCAGGTGACGGATCTCTCTGCCTCTCTTGGCAAAGAAAAATGAAGGGACAGGCAGCGAAAGAACGAGGTATTAGACAGGATGACGAGAGGAGGACGGAAGCATGTCGACACCCTCACGATCAGGAGGGAGGCAAGGAGGAGTGAGAGGTGGAGTGGTTTTCAAAAGAAAAGAGCGAAGCACAGCGAGAGTGGCGAGAGCGTGGGGAGTGGAGGAGGGCGAGTGAGAGTACATCCAACGACGGTGGCCATGGGGGAGGAGGAGGGCAGAGAGGCACTCCAGAGCAGCGAGAGTGGCAAGAAACCAAGAGAGGCAAGGCTGGAGGGAGGGCGAAAGAGAGTAACTCCACACACAGGCCATGGGAGGAGGATCTCAGAGGTGGAGAGCATCGAGAGAGGCGAGAGAGGAGGGAGGGGGAGTACCTCCGCAGACGGTGGCCATGGAGGAGGAGCCATCGGAGCTCATGACTTCCGACGTCACGCGCACCGAGTATGGCAGCTCCTGTTCGTCTGGGAACACTGCCAGCAGTGCCTTCTCCGCCAAGGTGCCTGGGGGAAGGGATTGGCGGGAGGGTATGGACGGCACAGTGTGAGAGTGGGTGGGTGCATACATGTGCGTGGAGAGCAGGAACACTGGCAGGGTCACGCGCACCGAGTATGGTAGCTCCTGTTCATCTGGGAACACTGCCAGCAGTGCCTTCTCCGCCAGTGTACCTGCGGGTTAAGAGGGGTGGGGGAAAGTGGGAGGGGGGTTATGGCCTGTATGGGTGAATAGGTGGATGCCCGTGGTGCACAGGCTCATGAAATGAAACACGCATTTCACCACCCCCTTTTTGAGAAATCTCAAATGTGCAGCGTGTGGGCCCCACCCGCCCCGTATGGCACAGGAGGGTAAGACACAGGTCACAGCACTCACTCTCTCACAGCACTCACTCTCTCACAGCACTCACTCTCTCACAGCACTCACTCTCTCACAGCACTCACTCTCTCACAGCACTCACTCTCTCACAGCACTCACTCTCTCACAGCACTCACTCTCTCACAGCACTCACTCTCTCACAGCACTCACTCTCTCACAGCACTCACTCTCTCACAGCACTCACTCTCTCACAGCACTCACTCTCTCACAGCACTCACTCTCTCACAGCACTCACTCTCTCACAGCACTCACTCTCTCACAGCACTCACTCTCTCACAGCACTCACTCTCTCACAGCACTCACTCTCTCACAGCACTCACTCTCTCACAGCACTCACTCTCTCACAGCACTCACTCTCTCACAGCACTCACTCTCTCACAGCACTCACTCTCTCACAGCACTCACTCTCTCACAGCACTCACTCTCTCACAGCACTCACTCTCTCACAGCACTCACTCTCTCACAGCACTCACTCTCTCACAGCACTCACTCTCTCACAGCACTCACTCTCTCACAGCACTCACTCTCTCACAGCACTCACTCTCTCACAGCACTCACTCTCTCACAGCACTCACTCTCTCACAGCACTCACTCTCTCACAGCACTCACTCTCTCACAGCACTCACTCTCTCACAGCACTCACTCTCTCACAGCACTCACTCTCTCACAGCACTCACTCTCTCACAGCACTCACTCTCTCACAGCACTCACTCTCTCACAGCACTCACTCTCTCACAGCACTCACTCTCTCACAGCACTCACTCTCTCACAGCACTCACTCTCTCACAGCACTCACTCTCTCACAGCACTCACTCTCTCACAGCACTCACTCTCTCACAGCACTCACTCTCTCACAGCACTCACTCTCTCACAGCACTCACTCTCTCACAGCACTCACTCTCTCACAGCACTCACTCTCTCACAGCACTCACTCTCTCACAGCACTCACTCTCTCACAGCACTCACTCTCTCACAGCACTCACTCTCTCACAGCACTCACTCTCTCACAGCACTCACTCTCTCACAGCACTCACTCTCTCACAGCACTCACTCTCTCACAGCACTCACTCTCTCACAGCACTCACTCTCTCACAGCACTCACTCTCTCACAGCACTCACTCTCTCACAGCACTCACTCTCTCACAGCACTCACTCTCTCACAGCACTCACTCTCTCACAGCACTCACTCTCTCACAGCACTCACTCTCTCACAGCACTCACTCTCTCACAGCACTCACTCTCTCACAGCACTCACTCTCTCACAGCACTCACTCTCTCACAGCACTCACTCTCTCACAGCACTCACTCTCTCACAGCACTCACTCTCTCACAGCACTCACTCTCTCACAGCACTCACTCTCTCACAGCACTCACTCTCTCACAGCACTCACTCTCTCACAGCACTCACTCTCTCACAGCACTCACTCTCTCACAGCACTCACTCTCTCACAGCACTCACTCTCTCACAGCACTCACTCTCTCACAGCACTCACTCTCTCACAGCACTCACTCTCTCACAGCACTCACTCTCTCACAGCACTCACTCTCTCACAGCACTCACTCTCTCACAGCACTCACTCTCTCACAGCACTCACTCTCTCACAGCACTCACTCTCTCACAGCACTCACTCTCTCACAGCACTCACTCTCTCACAGCACTCACTCTCTCACAGCACTCACTCTCTCACAGCACTCACTCTCTCACAGCACTCACTCTCTCACAGCACTCACTCTCTCACAGCACTCACTCTCTCACAGCACTCACTCTCTCACAGCACTCACTCTCTCACAGCACTCACTCTCTCACAGCACTCACTCTCTCACAGCACTCACTCTCTCACAGCACTCACTCTCTCACAGCACTCACTCTCTCACAGCACTCACTCTCTCACAGCACTCACTCTCTCACAGCACTCACTCTCTCACAGCACTCACTCTCTCACAGCACTCACTCTCTCACAGCACTCACTCTCTCACAGCACTCACTCTCTCACAGCACTCACTCTCTCACAGCACTCACTCTCTCACAGCACTCACTCTCTCACAGCACTCACTCTCTCACAGCACTCACTCTCTCACAGCACTCACTCTCTCACAGCACTCACTCTCTCACAGCACTCACTCTCTCACAGCACTCACTCTCTCACAGCACTCACTCTCTCACAGCACTCACTCTCTCACAGCACTCACTCTCTCACAGCACTCACTCTCTCACAGCACTCACTCTCTCACAGCACTCACTCTCTCACAGCACTCACTCTCTCACAGCACTCACTCTCTCACAGCACTCACTCTCTCACAGCACTCACTCTCTCAAGGATCCGCACTCACCGTGCCCCTCCCCTCCCCTCCCCTCCCCTCCCCTCCCCTCCCCTCCCCTCCCCTCCCCTCCCCTCCCCTCCCCTCCCCTCCCCTCCCCTCCCCTCCCCTCCCCTCCCCTCCCCTCCCCTCCCCACACCGCACAGCACTCACCGTGCCCCACCTCCCTGCGGTTGAGCCCGCCTCGCTCGCTGCGCACTTCGTTGACGGAGAAGGGCGGGAAGGAGTAGTGCACCATGAACCGCTTCTGGGTCACTCCTGTAAGGGAGTCCACTCGCTGTGCGTCATCCGGTGGGCCAAGAGTGACCGTGCACAGCACCTGAGGGAGAGGGGGGGGAGGGCAGGAAGGAGTAGTGCACCATGAAGCGCTTCTGGGTTACGCCTGTCAGTGAATCCACACGCTGCGCATCAACTGGCGAACCTAGTGTTACCGTGCACAGCACCTGGGGGAGGGGAGAGGGGAGAGGGGAGAGGGGGAAGGAGTAGTGCAGCATGAAGCGCTTCTGGCCACTCCCGTTAATGAGTCCACATGTTGCGCGTCGTCGTCTAGTGGACCCAGAGTCACCGTGCACAGCACCTGAGGGTTGGGAAGGTGGTGGGGAAAGGGAGGTTGAAATTAAGGAGAGGAGAGAGGGGGTATTGGAAGAAGGTTGCAGGAACCTGAATCTGTGTGAACAAGAGTGAGGAGGCGTGGAAATAATTCATCACTCCCGCTTGGAGATGAATTGTAGTAAGTCAATTTTTTAGGCGACTCAAGAATCGATTCATCAGCCCCGCTGCGCTGCGTTGCGCTGCCTTGCGCAGTTCGTTCTTGGGGCGTTGCACAAGCCCCTCCAGTCAAGCCCGCCTGGAGAAGACTTTTGGGTCGACTCAAAAGTCACGCTGCGCTGCCTTGCATAGTTCTTGGGGCGTTGCACGAGCCCTTCCAGTCAAGCCCACCTGGAGAAGACTTTTGGGTCGACTCAAAAGTCACGCTGCGCTGCCTTGCATAGTTCTTGGGGCGTTGCACGAGCCCTTCCAGTCAAGCCCACCTGGAGAAGCGCAAGGAGCCGTGAAGAGGATCCAAACCAGTATATACCTGCCTCGTACATAACCCATACTCACAAAGTAAACCCTCAAACCCACCTGTGTGTTCCCTCGGGAAAAGAGTGAGGAGCCGTGCAGCGGGTTGATACTTCTGCCTCGTACGAAACCCATACTCACGAAACAAACCTTCAGACCCACCTGTGTGTTCCCTCGGGAGAAGCGTGAGGAGCCGTGCAGCGGGTTGATACTTCTGCCTCGTACGAAACCCATACTCACAAAGTAAACCCTCAAACCCACCTGTGTGTTCCCTCGGGAGAAGCGTGAGGAGCCGTGCAGCGGGTTGATACTTCTGCCTCGTACGAAACCCATACTCACGAAACAAACCTTCAGACCCACCTGTGTGTTCCCTCGGGAGAAGCGTGAGGAGCCGTGCAGCGGGTTGATACTTCTGCCTCGTACGAAACCCATACTCACGAACAAACCTTCAGACCCACCTGTGTGTTCCCTCGGGAGAAGCGTGAGGAGCCGTGCAGCGGGTTGATACTTCTGCCTCGTACGAAACCCATACTCACAAAGTAAACCCTCAAACCCACCTGTGTGTTCCCTCGGGAGAAGCGTGAGGAGCCGTGCAGCGGGTTGATACTTCTGCCTCGTACGAAACCCATACTCACGAAACAAACCTTCAGACCCACCTGTGTGTTCCCTCGGGAGAAGCGTGAGGAGCCGTGCAGCGGGTTGATACTTCTGCCTCGTACGAAACCCATACTCACGAACAAACCTTCAGACCCACCTGTGTGTTCCCTCGGGAGAAGCGTGAGGAGCCGTGCAGCGGGTTGATACTTCTGCCTCGTACGAAACCCATACTCACAAAGTAAACCCTCAAACCCACCTGTGTGTTCCCTCGGGAGAAGCGTGAGGAGCCGTGCAGCGGGTTGATACTTCTGCCTCGTACGAAACCCATACTCACGAAACAAACCTTCAGACCCACCTGTGTGTTCCCTCGGGAGAAGCGTGAGGAGCCGTGCAGCGGGTTGATACTTCTGCCTCGTACGAAACCCATACTCACGAACAAACCTTCAGACCCACCTGTGTGTTCCCTCGGGAGAAGCGTGAGGAGCCGTGCAGCGGGTTGATACTTCTGCCTCGTACGAAACCCATACTCACAAAGTAAACCCTCAAACCCACCTGTGTGTTCCCTCGGGAGAAGCGTGAGGAGCCGTGCAGCGGGTTGATACTTCTGCCTCGTACGAAACCCATACTCACGAAACAAACCTTCAGACCCACCTGTGTGTTCCCTCGGGAGAAGCGTGAGGAGCCGTGCAGCGGGTTGATACTTCTGCCTCGTACGAAACCCATACTCACGAACAAACCTTCAGACCCACCTGTGTGTTCCCTCGGGAGAAGCGTGAGGAGCCGTGCAGCGGGTTGATACTTCTGCCTCGTACGAAACCCATACTCACAAAGTAAACCCTCAAACCCACCTGTGTGTTCCCTCGGGAGAAGCGTGAGGAGCCGTGCAGCGGGTTGATACTTCTGCCTCGTACGAAACCCATACTCACGAAACAAACCTTCAGACCCACCTGTGTGTTCCCTCGGGAGAAGCGTGAGGAGCCGTGCAGCGGGTTGATACTTCTGCCTCGTACGAAACCCATACTCACAAAGTAAACCCTCAAACCCACCTGTGTGTTCCCTCGGGAGAAGCGTGAGGAGCCGTGCAGCGGGTTGATACTTCTGCCTCGTACGAAACCCATACTCACGAAACAAACCTTCAGACCCACCTGTGTGTTCCCTCGGGAGAAGCGTGAGGAGCCGTGCAGCGGGTTGATACTTCTGCCTCGTACGAAACCCATACTCACGAACAAACCTTCAGACCCACCTGTGTGTTCCCTCGGGAGAAGCGTGAGGAGCCGTGCAGCGGGTTGATACTTCTGCCTCGTACGAAACCCATACTCACGAAACAAACCTTCAGACCCACCTGTGTGTTCCCGCGGGAGAAGAGTGAGGAGCCGTGCAGCGGGTTGAGAACGCCCGCCTCACACGCCACCTGCCGCACCTCCTCCAACCCCCGCTCGTCTGCTCTCGAACCCCTGCCCAGCACAGCGTCGCGAATCACCTGCTCACACACACAAATGCACACAATCCATGCAGAGCAGAGCACAGACAAGAGCGCACACAATCCTGAGCACAGGCAGAATGGCTTTCAACCATTCACAATCCTGACGCCGGCAGAAACACCCTGCAAGCTTTTCCCATACCACACACTGACAGAGAGAGCGCTCTCGCCCACCCACCTCTCGCTTGAGTTTCTCCATGGCGCCTGGAAGCTGCGCCAACGCGGAATCTCAGATGACTGCTTTTGAGTTGACTCAAAAGTTACTGGGAGCACTCTTGCCCACCCACCTCTCGCTTGAGTTTCTCCAACACGGAATCTCAGGTGCCTTTCTTTTAGGCGCCTCAAAAGTCACTGAGAGAGAGCCTTCTCGCCTGCTCACCTCTCGCTTGAGTTTCTCCATGGCGTCTGGCAGCTGCGCCAGTGCGCAACCTTAGTTGACTCTTGTTGAGTTGACTCAAAAGTTACTGGGAGCCCTCTCGCCCACCCACCTCTCGTTTGAGCTTCTCCATGGCGCCTGGCAGCTGTGCCAACGCGGAATCACCGCCCTCCCCCTCCTGCTTCTCCCCCTCCGCCTCCTCCCCAGCAGCCAAGCTCCCCCCTCCCCCCAGCACCTCCGCCACATCCTCCTGCACCTTGCTCAGTGCCCGCCCCCTGTCTTGCTGCACAACACAAAGAACAGGGGGGAAGGGGGAAACGGGGTGGAAGGGGGGAGAGTATGAAGGAGCTATAAGACGTTAAGTACCTTCTACTCTACCCGCTACCCGCTACCCGCTACCCGCTACCCGCTACCCGCTACCCGCTACCCGCTACCCGCTACCCGCTACCCGCTACCCGCTACCCGCTACCCGCTACCCGCTACCCGCTACCCGCTACCCGCTACCCGCTACCCGCTACCCGCTACCGCTACCCGCTACCCGCTACCCGCTACCCGCTACCCGCTACCCGCTACCCGCTACCCGCTACCCGCTACCCGCTACCCGCTACCCGCTACCCGCTACCCGCTACCCGCTACCCGCTACCCGCTACCCCCGCTACCCGCTACCCGCTACCCGCTACCCCTACCCGCTACCCGCCACCCGCCACCCGCCACCCGCCACCCGCCACCCGCCACCCGCCACCCGCCACCCGCCACCCGCCACCCGCCACCCGCCACCCGCCACCGCCACCCACCCCCCACCCGCCACCCGCCACCCGCCACCCGCCACCCGCCACCCGCCACCCGCCACCCGCCACCCGCCACCCCCACCCCCCCCGCTACCCGCTACCCGCTACCCGCTACCCGCTACCCGCTACCCGCTACCCGCTACCCCTACCCGCTACCCGCTACCCGCTACCCGCTACCCGCTACCCGCTACCCGCTACCCGCTACCCGCTACCCGCTACCCGCTACCCGCTACCCGCTACCCGCTACCCGCTACCCGCTACCCGCTACCCGCTACCCGCTACCCGCTACCCGCTACCCGCTACCCGCTACCCGCTACCTACCCGCTACCCGCTACCCGCTACCCGCTACCCGCTACCCGCTACGCTACCGCTACCCGCTACCCGCTACCCGCTACCCGCTACCCGCTACCCGCTACCCGCTACCGCTACCCGCTACCCGCTACCCGCTACCCGCTACCTGCTACCCGCTACCCGCTACCTGCTACCCGCTACCCGCTACCTGCTACCCGCTACCCGCTACCTGCTACCTGCTTTATGGGGGTTCCCCCATCGACCCACTAGCACTAGCAGCAAGACCAAACCAACCTTGGAGTAGAGTGCATTGGTGAGCACAGCCGTGACAGCGTCCTTTGCCAGCCCTCTCACTCGCTCCATCACTGCCGGTGTCACCACCAGCGGCACTGCCTGGCGCTTCTCCTGCCGCGCCTGCTCTGCGAGCTCCAGCTGCGGGGGAATGAGCTTGGCGGCCTCTGCGTGCGCAAGGTGCAGCGCTGCTGCCATGTCCTCGTTGCTTATCTCGCGCGCCTGCACCTCCATCATCACTGCGTGGTCTTGTGTGCATGCGTAGACCAGTGACAGGTCGCTGCCCGCAAGCTGGTGGGGGGGAAGAGGAAGGACGAGGGGTGAGAGTGGGAACGTGGATGGTGTGACGGGGAAAGGTGGGGTGGGCGTGGGGTGGACGAGACGGAGTGGTCACAAGGAGAAGAAAGGGCGGATGACGGAACATGTGTGCATGTCAAGTCAGCAAGCACGAAACAAAACAACAGTGGGTGTTGAATCGAACTGAACCGAACCACCATCCAATCGAACCGCAACGCACCTGATCAAGCCCCAATTGATTGTACCAAGTCCATCAATCACTCACACGTAACACTTGCGTCAAGCCAAACACACACCCACCAATAGACACACACAAACCCCTCCCCCCCCCCTCCCCCCCCTCCTCCACCCATTTTTCTCCCCGCACACGCACCTGGGTCACGGAGGGGTTGAAAACGAACTGCCCGTCAATGCGCCCCACACGCACACAGCTGCATCTAGTAAACATACACTCACACACACAACACACACAAACCCCTCCCCCCGCCCCCCCCCCACCCATTTCCTCCCCGCACACGCACCTGGGTCATGGAGGGGTTGACAACGAACTGCCCGTCAATGCGCCCCACACGCACGCAGCCAATGGGGCCGTTCCAGGGGATGTCTGAGATGCACAGCGCTGCCGACGCCGCATTCACCGCCAGCACGTCCGGGTCCTGCTCCTGGTCGCTGCTCAGCACAGACGCCGTGATCTGCAGGCGAGTGGGGTGTGGGAGTGGGGTGAGAGTGTGGAGTGGTGTGTTTAGAGAACCGGTCACCTGCCATGCCAGCACGTCTGGGTCCTGCTCCTGTCGCTGCTCAGCACAGACGCAGTGATCTGCACGTGGAAGGGATGGGGTACGAGGAGGGGAGGGACAGGCCTGTGTTCTTTGAAAGCAGGAGAGCAAATCAGGTCACTGTCAGCACGTCCGGGTCCTGCTCCTGGTCGCTGCTCAGCACAGACGCCGTGATCTCCAGATGGGTGGATGAGTGGTGGGTGGGGAAGGCTTTGGATCTCCATCGCCTTGGTGTGCCTTCCCACCGCGATATTCAGTCATTTCTTAGAAAACTGCAGTCGTGTACTAGGCTTAAGCAGAAGAATCAGCAACAGCAGTGAATTAGGAACCATTCGCTCATATGGGAGAGAGTTTCAGTGAGGTCTTCTTGCTCCTCTGTTCACTTTTTGCCGGCCAAACCCGTATTCTCATTCTTTTGCAGACACTGAGGGATAACTGTCTTTCAGATCTCATTGAAGAAGGATCCAATGTGAAGACTTCGACAGGTGTTACCATCAACTTGGGTTATTTGCAACATAGATTTTTGTTGGTCCAATCCCAACTTGATCGTACCTGTCGATGTCTTCACATTGGATCCTTCTTCAATGAGATCCAAAAAACCGTTATCCCTCAGTATCTGCAAAGGGATGAGAATACAGCTTCCTATAAAGGCTATCGGTTCTTGACCTTCACAGTGTGTTGAAAGATTATGTACCTAAGGAAACCTACCTACGGGATGGCGTACTCACCTGGGTATTGTAGAAGAAGCCTTTGAGGAAGAGTGGGCAGATGGAGCGCCCAATAATGTGCGCACAGATGACCAGACTGTGACATGACTAAAAAGCCCAGTGCTAGCCTACCCCACCTACGTACCATGCACAAAGCCTTGTTGACCTGGGTATCGTAGAAAAAGTCTTTGAAGAAGAGCTCCTAAACAAACAAGCCAACCAAGGGCCTACCAAACCACCTGGGTATCATAGAAGAAGCCTTTGGGGAAGAGCGGGCGGATGGAGCGGTCGATGATGCGCGCACAGAGGATCTCCCTCTCCTTGGGCGCGCCCTCCCGCCGCATGTACGTGTTGGGTATGCGCCCCATCACGTACTGCCTCTCCCTGTAGTCCACCTGCCGTTGGGAGATGGGAGACCACACAAGCACGCATGCGAGCATGCATGTGCACCCACACGCAGACACACACACATGGGAGGAAAAGCATGGGAATGGAAGGGGTATGTTGTTTTGGAAAAGGTTTTCGACCAACAGGGAGTGAGTTGTTTATCTCCCTCTCCTTGGGTGTGCCTTCCCGCCGCATGTATGTGTTGGGTATGCGCCCCATCACGTACTGCCTCTCCCTGTAGTCCACCTGCCGATGGTGGGGAAACCACACAAGCACGCACGCGCACGTTTGCACACACAGACACGCGCGCGCAACACATACAGGGGAGGAAAGGGGATGGGTTGCTTCGGTCATGGGTTCAAATCGACGGGCAATGGATGCTGCTGCCTCGTTCCCTTGCATTTAAAACAGACAAACAAGACAGGCAGGCGCGCACGCATACAGGTATGCAGGAAGGCAGGCAGGCAGACAGACAGATTGACAAGCCCACCCACCTACCATGAGAGGGAGAAAGTCCCAAGAGGTGTCCCTGTCATGGGAAACGACAGCTGTAACAAGCACCTTGGTGTCGCCCACACCCACCACCACTGCCCCTGACGCCGGCCAGGCGCTTATTGAGTGAACCCCAAAACCGGCAGGCAGGCAGGCGTAAACACACACACCCACCATGAGAGGGAGAAAGTCCCGGGAGGTGTCCCGATCGTGCGATGAGACAGCGGTGACGAGCACCTTGGTGTCACCCACACCCACCACCACTGCTCCTGACGCCAGGCGCGCCAGCCGCCCCGTCTCAAACACCACCTCGCTGCCTGCTAGCTCCACACGCGCTGATAGGGACTCTCCAGGGTCTGGGTGGTGAGGGGATAAGGGAGGGGAGAGAGTAGGGTGAGGGTGAGGCACGAAGGGTAAAGAAGAACACGATGGGAAAAGAAGAGAAGAAGAGGGAAGCGAGGCCGATACAGGGAGGGAGGAAGAGGGTGGAAGAGGGTGGAAGAGAGTGGAAGAGGGTGGAAGAGGGTGGAAGTGGGTGAAAGAGGGTGGAAGTGGGTGAAAGAGGGTGGAAGTGGGTGAAAGAGGGTGGAAGTGGGTGAAAGAGGGTGGAAGTGGGTGAAAGAGGGTGGAAGTGGGTGAAAGAGGGTGGAAGTGGGTGAAAGAGGGTGGAAGAGGGTGAAAGAGAAGGCGATGTCGCGTGTAGACTATGTCAATGGCAAGATGGACGTGCCAGTCACGTGTCTGGGAAAAAAGTTGTGGAGGAGGTAGGCCCACCAGGAACGGCACGGGGTACAGAGGGCGGCAGAGCCTCAATGTTGCCTCCGCCGCTGCCGCTGCTGCTGCTGCTGCTGCTGCTGCTGTCCGCGCCCGCGCTGCGGGAAAGGACGGTGGAGTGGAGCTGCTGCGGCGCTAGCGCGGAGGACGAAAGGAAGCGGACGAGCGCGGGGATGGGCGCGGCAGAGAGAGGATGGTGCACGGGCGGCCATGGCTGGTGGTAAGAGAACGAGGGGGGCACCGGATGGGCAGGAGGGCGGGGATGGGAAATGATTTATTTATGCGCCTCACGACGTCAGAGAGGGAGGTTCATTCGTGTGCAAAGGGGGCCACGGCTGGTGATAAGAGACGGAGGAACACCGGATGGGCAGAGGGCGGGGATGGGAACGCCGCGAAAAGGGAGGAAATATGGAGACGGCAATGGCTGGTGATAAGAACAAGGAGGGGAACCGGATGAGAGGAGGGGCGGGGACGGGGACGTGGGCAGGAGGCGAAATGGGGACGAGAGGGATTTTTTGAAGGAACCGCAAAACGTGGATGGGCAGGGAGAGGGTGGTGGAGGGGCGGCCATGGATGGTGATAAGAACAAGGGGACACGGATGGGCGGCAGAGGGGCGCGGACGAGGAGGCGCGCAGGGAGGAAAGAAAGGGACGGCTGATCGGGAAAGCGCGATGGGGGAAGGGGGCTGGGGAAGGGGGATGGGGGACGGGGGATGGGGGACAAGGGATGGGGGACGGGGGATGGGGGACGAGGTTCGGGGGACAGGTGACAGAGGGAGGGACCGGGGAAGGGGAAGAGAGTGCGAAGGGTGCAGCGAATCAAGCGCGCTTTGACCTTCTGGCGCGGGAATTGGATCCGCGTGCGCATCATCACCAGCATAGAGAGGTTTCGAAAATTTTTAGGTTCTAAGACGTCTCGAAACGCAGAAAGAGGATCGGCCTCTATGGGACAAGGGGCTTTGTCTTGGCGGACGAGCATCCGACAGAACGCCGTTGGACTGGCCGACGAAACGAAGCGAGCGACAAGATGACCTCGCAACGGAAAAGCGCTTTTTGTCTTTATTTTTAGACTGTTGAGAAGCTGTTCTTGGAAGGGAGTAACCGGGGGGACGAGACAGGAAGGAAAAGCGCAGGGGGGAAGAAGCGCGCGTACGTGGGTGAGGGTGATCGACGCAGCAGGAACGAGGAGGGAAAAGCGGGGCTGGCTGAATCTCCCTGCCACAACCCCTTTACGGGAAGCCTCGATACAAGCTACAGTCGCGTCTGTGGCGTCCCTATCAGCTGCGGAATCAGTGACGGTTCCGCTACTGAAACCAGGTGTAGCGGAAGCGGCGGCGGCGGTGGCGGCGGCGGCGGCGGAGGGATGGTGGGATGGAAGAACGGGAGACTGGAAGGCAGATCGTGCGATGTGCGACGAGAGCGACGAGCCTACGATCCGCTGCGACAGCGCGATCGCTGACGCCGGGGCTGACACGATCCTCGCACGGCGAGGCACGCGGGCCGCCGCCATTGCAGCAAGGGTTGGGGCGTGGATGGGGATGGAATGTGGGGGGTTGAGGCTGCGGGGGTTCGAGGAGATATGGCGGTGGTGGCGAGGGCTGGCTTGTTGTAAGCAGCATGCGATTCTTCGTTTCAATGTACTATCGTTCTGTTCATTTATATAAGACAAGCAAAGACAAGAAAGTCACCTGTGGATGCAGGGAGGATTTGTAGTTAGCTTTCACCAAAAGCATGTAGTTTAAAATCTTAATGATCAGAAAAAGAAATTTAATTGCCTTGAATGACATGATAACACAATGTAGGGACATGTTTAATATGCCATGCAGTTTAAACATGCAACGAATATGAAGAATATTAGATGAAAGCTCACTGCGGGAGTGTGTACCCACTTTTTTTTCGTGTTGTGTGCTCCTCAAAGACACCCACATTCAAAAGCCATGCAGATAGATCGGCCTTGTTTCATATAAACAGTATCAGCTTGCAACAAGCCTATTTATCCATCCGTACGAAATTCTTGAAACAAGGACGGAACACTTTCCATTCCAGTTTCTGTCGTGTCTGCTCAAAGCGGTGCCACGTCACACTGACCTCACCTCTCTGCATCACGCGCCTCCCTCCCCCTCCCCACCCCCTCTTCGCCGTGCCAAGGAATCGACTCCCCCATTCAAGGAATGCCTGCCATAAGCCATCCCTCGCGATTTCTGACACTTTCAAGAAGCTAGGATCCCCTCTTGTACTTGCCTCTCCAAGATTTGTTGGATTCAGCGTCCATTGCTTGTGTCGCGACTTGATTCGAATTGGATATTCATTCCTTCACGCACGAATGCATGCGGCTGATAGATCACCTTGAAACACCTCTGCGCATCCCGTTCCAATCTTATCTCCTCACCACCCTCTCTGCGTGTCCCCAACCGCATCGCACGCGATACATCGTACGGTCAGCAGCTTCCGGTTCTATCTCCATTCTTCCCAACCCTGCGGCCCATCCGGGCCGTGAGGTATCGCAGCCGACCAATGATACTCCGACACGTCGCTATCTTGCACCATTGCTCTCCGCGTCCACTTGTCCTCATTCCTCCGCAGCTGCGCAAATTCGTTCCCCATACTCGCCAATCCGCGCGCGGGTGGCGGAACCTCTGCGCAAACCCAACGAGGCCTTCGTTTCCGCCAAGGTTCCCGTCCCATACGTCTTCCGCCGGTCACCACGCTCCGCTTTTCGCGGCGGGCAACGCGGCGAACCGCAATCGCACATCTGTATCGGCGCGCTTAAACATGGCTGACGCGGCGTCAGCTGATTCGCCATCAGTGCGCGAGGTAGCTTCGGCAGTGCAGGGAGCGGCGCCGTCGGCGCCAGGAGCGGCGGAATTGGCGGCGCCCCAGTCGGTTTTGGTTCAAAATGGGGTGGCGAAGGTGTGCCAGATGTCGGCCGCTGATTTGCTGCGTTCTTACCCGCGAGGTGAGGTTGACATGACCAATACCAACTGAGTGCATTTGAATACCAAATTAAGCTAGCAGCTGTTTGATTGCATGTCATGATGCACAACAACAATGGTTTTATCACGTTAGTGTGCTTCAAGCTTCAAGTTGCACTTGAGTTTGTGAGCTTGCAGCTCACTCCCTTACCCTGTTTAAACCACCCGCTCACTCACTCACCCACACGCACGCACGCACGCACGCACGCACGCACGCACGCACGCACGCACGCACGCACGCACGCACGCACGCACGCACGCACTCACTCAGAGTGTCCTCTCCCCGTGGTACGGCAGGTGCATACACCACGGCGCGCACAGTGGGCGTTCACTCCGTGCTCGAATTTGATATGCACGTGCAACGACTGGGTGAGTGCAGCGACTGGGTGAGTGCAGCGACTGGGTGATATTTTAGGTGCCTTGAAAATATTGTGAGGGGTTACATCCGCCAGCATCCTTTCCTCAGCTCCTCCGCTTTTGATCCCTTCTTGCCATCGCCCATTTCCACATGTCCTGCTTCCCACTATCATGCACAGCCTCTAGTCTGGAACACGGCTCCTACCCTACCTTTCCCACGAATCTGACCTTCCTGGTGAGCAGTGGAGTCGGCGGGTCTGATGGTTCTTGCAGTGGTGCCTTTTGAGTCGACTTGAAAACCCCCACCCTGCTTTTCCCATGAATTTGATTGTCTGGTTTGAGCAGTGGAGTCGGCGGGTCTGATGGGACTGGCAGTGGTGCCTGGTGGTGCGACAGGGGAGAGCAGTGGGGATCAGGAGAAGGGGAGGGATAGCTGTAGGGATTCCCCTGACGCCCCTGCACCTCCGATGCACACTGCTTCTGCTTCTGCTTCTGCTGCCGCTGCTGCTGAGTCACAACTGACGTTTGAAGTGAGTCTTTTTTTAACCTTGCCTCCAAATCTCATCCGTTGTCTCCCTTCTCCCCAAACCTGCGCCCCGTTCTTTTCCTCCCTCCGACTGCTACTACTCCTCACATTCACCATTCAGGATTCCTCCCATCTGTTTCCTTCGGAACTATTTCTCCTCACGCATTCACATTCACCCGCTAACATCTCAGCACACATCAATCACACTCGGTTTACTCCCCTCCACTCCACGCCCCTCTCCCCCCATGCGCTCCCCCCCCGACTCCTTCCCAGAGTCTCCGCCCAGTGATGAAGTCTGCCTTTGCACAGGCAATAACGGAGTTCCTCCATTGCAATAATGCCACCCTCCTTTTGTGTCAACTAAAAACTCCACTCCACTCCCCCCCGTTCTCTCCCCTTCCTTCCCAGAGCCTCCGCCCAGTGATAAAGTCCGCCTTTGCACTGGCAATAACGGAGTTCCTCCATTGCAATAATACCACCCTCCCACATGCCACCACCACCACCAGCACTTCAACTGCAACTGCCAGTAAAGCCACTGCTTCCGCCTTAGCTTCTGCCTCTGTGTCTCCATCCGCCTCTGCTGCTTCACCCCCCCCCCCTCCCCCTCCTCCTCGTCGCGTGCCCCCATGGAAGTGCGGCTCACAGCGCTGCTGGCACCGCCATCCTCGCCCTCCTCTACCCAGGTGCGCCTGCTGCTGCTGCTGCTACTGCATGTGTGTGTGCATGAGAGTTTGTTTCTCGGCCAAGCCCATGGGTCCATGCACCCTTGCACCACACATGCACCCCGAACGGATTATTAAAGTGTATTCCAGACATATTTATGTGTCTCTTAGGTACAGAGCCTACCTAATATGCAACTTCATCTTCCGTTCAGACCTTCCCCTCCATTCTCTCTCTCTTTCCTTTCGTCACCTCTTCTCCTCCTCCCTTCCCACCGCCGCATCTCCCACCCCAATTTCGCTCTCGTACTCATCCCTCCCCTCTCCTCGTCATCCCACCCGCTCTCCAAGTATCAACCTTTTTTCCACCGTCTCGCCTTCTCCTTTCCATCCATCCGTCACATCCCTCATTTACATTCCCAGTAATCATTAGGCTGTGCTGAAATGCCGCCTGCAACACCTAACAATGAACCGCTTTTCATCTCCTCCCTATCACTTCTCTTGACACCCATCTCTTCGCAGCTCGCACCACGTCCTTCCTCATGTCCCCCTCCCCACGCCCTCCCATGTCCCCCATCCCATGCCACCCTTCCCCCACGTCCCCCTCCCCGCGTCCCCTATGCCGCCCTCCCCCTCATCCTTACGATCTCTTTGAGCACATGACGCCTCTTCCCGTCCCGCTAAACCGTCCAAACCAAAGAACCCATGTCCCCCTCTCCCCCTCTTCCCTCGCCCCTCCCCCCATGCGCCCTCGCATTTTTTCCTCCCCCCAACCCTACGACCTATTTGTGCATGCACGTGATGATTTTGTAGTCGACTCAAATGGTATCTACGCATTCCCCTCCCCCCCCCCTTCTCTTTCCCTTTCCCCCAGCCCTACGACCTGTTTGTGCACGCGGCACCGCTTCCCCCTCCCCCGTCGCCCCCTGTGCGGGTGGTGGTAGCGGGGCGGCCGCGCAAGAATGCAGCAGCCAAGGACTCCGCATGGGTGCGGTAAGTGCGTGAGTGGGTGAGTGAGGGATGGTTTGAGTGAGTGATTGAGCGAGCGAGCGAGTAAGTGGGCGCAGACGGCTTTTACGTGGGAATCTGTCTCTTTCCTCCCCTTCTCCTTGCGCCCACACTGGACCTGTTTGGTGAGAGTCACGTGCGTAATGTTTTTTTTTTGAGACGTCTCAAAACACTGGACCTGTTTGGTGAGAGTCTCTCTTTTTGGTGTTTCGTGCAGTGCTGGTCGTGTGCCCGTAACTCGGGTGTCATGAATGGATGCATAGCGTGTCCACCTCACCGCATCATATGCAGCAAGTGGTCCTCAGATCCACACTCCCCAGACTGCCATCACCAGCCCCTTCTTCTCCGTTCATGGTGGTTCTGCTGCATGCTGTGGTGTGGTGTGGTGTGGTGTGGTGTGGTGTGGTGTGGCATGATGCGGCACGGCTTACCAGGGAGAGGGCAGCACTGGAGGAGGTGAAGAAGCAGCAGGGCGCAGAGGAGGTTCTGCTGGTGGACAGTGATGGCAGTGTTCTGGAAGGCGGCACCAGCAACTTCTTTGCTGTGAGTGCTGAGAAGCACACCAACTCCCCCTTACGAACGGACAGCGGAGAAGGGCGTGCTCAAAGGCACCATTCGCTCCCTCGTTCTGCTGCTCCTCCGCTGCTCCTTCCATGCTCCCCTCCTCTTGCACCAATCATATTGCCCGTGTGTTTGACTGTGCGTGATGCTCCTTGTGTGTTTGCTGGCATCTGGCACGCATACAGGTGGAGGCAGGAGGCGTGGTGGTGACAGCAGAGGAAGGCGTGCTAAAAGGCACCATCCGCTCCCTCATCCTCTCCGTCTGCCAACAGCAAGGTGAGACACTTGCACGCAAGATGACTTTTGAGTCGACTCAAAAGCTCCCTCATCCTCTCCGTGTGCCAACAGCAAGGTTAGGCACTTGCACGCAAGATCAGGCGATAGCATTGGGCAATAGCAAGATTGGGCATATAGAAAGCATGGGCAGCGCAGGCACTAGCAGCGTTACATACCTTTCCAACAGTGAATCTCCACCCTTCTCTCCCTCCTCCTTCCCTCGACTCTCTGTCTCACCCCTTGCATCTCCCCATCCCACTCACCTTGCATCCCGTTCCCCCTTTCATTTCTGCACCACGTTCTCCCCTCCCCTCCTCCCAGGGGTGCCGGTGCAGCTGAGAGCACCGCGGATGGGTGATGCGCACACGTGGCAGGGCGCGTTTGTCAGCTGCACTTCAAAAGAAGTCTCCCCTCTCTGCAACCTCCTCCCCCCTCTCAGGTGTACCGGTGCAACTGCGGGCACCACAGATAGCCGAAGCGCACACGTGGCAGGGCGCGTTCATCAGCAGCACCTCCCGCCTGCTGCTGCCCCTCGATACAATTCTCCTGCCCTCCCCCCAGGCACGTGCAAGGCGAAGGGGCGTGGGGCATGGAGCATGGGGCGTGGGGCATGGGGCAGGGGACATGGATCAAGAATGTGGCATAAGGCATGGGGCATGGCATGGGGTATTCGGCAAGGCGTGTTAACTGTATGATGCAAGGGGTGTGGGGCATGGGGCATGGGGCATGTTGCATGGTGTGTGGTGCACGGTGCATGGTACATGGGGCATTGTGCATAGAACATTGTGTATTATGCACGCTCTATAGGTCATGTAGCATGTGGTTGGGGTTGAAATGCCACAGTTGCCATTCATTTTCCATCACATCCCATACGCTTTCCCCCCCTTCGTTCCTCCTTCACAGCACCATCAGCAGCAAGAGGACTCAGCAGTAGAAGCAACCCCTTCACAAAATGCTGCGGAGTCAACACGACCATCTGACCCACCAAGAGCCTTCACTCCTCTGCACATGTCGTCTGACTTTGTGCGGCAGCTGCAGCAGCACGTCTCCCTTGCCATTGCTGCTCACTGCACCTGTGTTTTGGAGGAGGTATAGGTGGACGGGGAAGGGGAAGGTGAGAGGAGGGAGTGAGGCTGATGCGCTACAGCAAGTTGAAAGGAACGTGACTGAAAAGCTCCATAAAGCGGTGACAAGATGCTAGTAGGACCGTCATGAAGGGTGGAAGGGAACTGAGTATGATACAAGTACTGTATAAAACAATGAAGTGCCGTTGTTTGAGAGAATTTTGTCGTGGCGCAGACTTTGTGTGCTCTAACGGCATCTTAAAGGCTCGGCATTGGTATAACATGACCAGTGTCACACTTCTGTGGTGGGTACAGGAAGAGCCCAAAGGAAGTCACACTTCTGTAAGTATACTTTCAAAAGTAATTTCTCGGTACTTACCTGTTTCGAGGAACAACATAGGAGCCACATTTCATTTCACCGCTCAGAACCGGTATAGTTTCCACTTTATCATCAAATCCCAAGAATCTTGAATCGGCTGCGGAGGGCAGCTGAGGGGCTCACAAGCTAGGGTTAGGTGAAGTGGAGCTTTTCCCTGCGATGTCTGCTGATTTTCTGGCCAGATCTGATGGGTTCCGCCTTGCTATCACATCACGCGGCTGTTTGGTATCGCTCGGTTGCTCGCTGCACAGCAATTAGTATCAGCGATTAGTGCAATACCCACCGGCGTTGTTCCTGCGATCCGTGCTCCTGTCTAGTAGTCGCTTCGTAATCCCTCTCGCATCTTTTCGCGTTGTTCACCACGATGATGCGACGGCCGCCTCCCGATATTCGCGACACCTACTCGTTGCTTGTGCTCAACATCACCTTCCGTAAGACTTTGCCGCTTACTTGCCTCAGCTGAGACACCGCGCCCTTGCGAAATACACCGCGTTTTTTACCCTATCCGACCGTCGCTGCACCGCTGATTGGCGGCTTCTAACCACAGTTCTCTTTTCAACGATTCAAGCGTCTTTTTCAGCAACCCGCTGTTTCGGATCCATGTCTTCCAGCCGCTGTTGCATCTGTCTTTCCCCCCCACTCCCTTCCCCGCTCCTCCCTTCCCCACTCCTCCCTCCCTCACTCCCCGTTCCTCTCGCCGTCCCCCTCCTTCTCCTCCGCTCTCGCCCTCGACCTTCTCTCTCTACTCCAGGCACAACCAGCGATGAGCTCTTGCCCATGTTCTCGCGCTACGGCGAGGTGGTCGATGTCTTTATTCCTCGGGACAAGAGGTAACCGTCCCTTTCTTTCCCACCTTCCCTTCCCGCTTCTCTTCCTTTAACGCCTTCTTTTCCTCCCCCTCCTCCTCTCGCTCACCGTCCACCTTCCCCTCCGCCTCCCTCTCCGCCTCCCCCTCCGCCTCCTCCTCCGCAACCCCCTCCGCTTCCCCCTTCGCCTTCCGTGCCCCTTTTTACTTGTTCTCACGTCCTTGTTCCTTCTCGCGATCGTGATGACGATTTAATTCGAGTCGCCAGTAGCACTCGTGGAGATCTACGGCGCTCTTTTTTACTAGATCGCGCGTTTAGGCACCATCTCAATTAGACACTGCTTATTCGTAGGCTTTTCTCACCTCGTTCTGTTACAGTTTGAAGGGCAGTCGCGTACCCTTTATGGTTCTTTCCGTTCTCAAGTCCCTTGTTTCATCCGCTCTCCTCTTGTCGTCTCCCTTCCCGCCTCCTTTCCCGCCTTCCTTCTCACCTCCCTTCGCGCACCAGGACCGGCACGTCGCGCGGGTTCGCATTCGTGCGCTTCAAGCGCGAGGACGACGCCGCTAGGGCCGTCCAGGAGCCTTATAAACCCCCTTTTTTTTCCCCCTTCTTTCGTCTTTCCATTTTATTCTCTCTCTTGTCTCGTCTGCTTTCCTCTTCTCTCCTCACCTCTCCCCCTCACCCCGTGCGCCAGGACCGGCACGTCGCGCGGGTTCGCCTTCGTGCGCTTCAAGCGCGAGGACGACGCCGCCAGAGCCGTCGAGAAGCCTCTGCTACCCGTCATCCTTTGTTGTTTTTTTTTTCTCTCATGTCTTTTGTCTCGTCTGCTTTCCTCTTGTCTCCTCACCTCTCCCCCTCACCCCGCGCGCCAGGACCGGCACGTCGCGCGGGTTCGCCTTCGTGCGCTTTAAGCGCGAGGACGACGCCGCCAGAGCCGTCGAGAAGCTCGACGGTGCGTGGCGGTTCAAATCGCTCCTAGGACGGTCCTGCAACGCTCTTATGGCGCGCTAAGACATTTGGCGTTTTTTAAAAAGCGTGTTGTAGGAGTGGCTGTGCTTTAAGATGCTGTCGGGAGAGAGTTTCATTGATGGCATGGCATGGCGTCTGTGGTCTGCTCTGTGTCGGACTGCGCCATATCGGCCGCGGTGCTCTGCGCGCGGTGCTCTGCGCGCGGTGCTCTGCGCGCGGTGCTGTGCGCGCTGTGCTGTGCGCGCTGTGCCCTGTGCCCTTTGCCCTGTCCCCTGTGTCCTGTGCGCTGTATGCTGTTTTTTTGGGCATGCGATCTGTTCCCCTGTAGCCACTTTTCGTGCTTTCCAGTTGTCTGCAGCATTTCGAACGCTTTTGTTCTCTCTCTCTCTCCCGTTGCTTCTCCCCCTGCTGCTCTCCCTGCAGGTCGCACGGTGGACGGCAGGGAGATCATGGTAAAATTCGCCAAGTACGGCCGCAACGAGGAGATCATGTGAGCCACCACTCTTGCACTGTCGGCTGGGGGTGGGGGTGGGGGTGGCTGTGGGGGTGGCGGTGGGGGTGGGGGTGGGGGTGGGGGGGTGGGGGTGGGGGTGGTGCTGGGGCTGGGGGGTTGGCTGGGACTAGGGTTGGGTGGACGGCAGGGAGGTCATGGTAAAATTCGCGAAGTACGGCCGCAACGAGGAGATCATGTGAGCCACCCACCATCCCTCGCTCGACTGAAGCCTCTCTCTTGCGAATTCCTCAACCTACTTCGCACCACCGTCCCTTCCGCACCCGTCCTCCGCTACCCTTCGGCCTTCCCCCCTTTCTCCCTCCCCCCCTCTCCCCTCCCCCTTTCCCCCTCCCCCTTTCCCCCTCTCCCGCCCCAACGGCTCCAATATCAAGCTCTAATGGCGTCTTAGAGAGTCCAGAGCGTGATGGTTTCACTTATTCGTTCACACGCGCTGCTGAAATTTGAGTCGCCTTGAATTGAAACTGGACGTTTTTATTCCCCCCCGTGCGCACACGCCTTCGTCCTACTATTTATTCCTCCCTCCCCCACCTTTTCTCTCACCCCTTCCCCTCGTTCTCATTCCTTGCCCAAATCGCTCCTCCCATCTCTCGCTTTCTCCCTTGTTTCCCTCCCCTCCCCCTCCCCCTCCCCCTCCCCCTCCCCCTCCCCCTCCCCCTCCCGCTCCCCCTCCCCCTCCCCCTCCCAAACCCCCTCCCCCTCCCCTTCCCCCCCTCGCAACCCCTCCGACCCCTTCCCCCTTTCCTCCCCGTGGTTTGGCAGTGAGAAAGGGCTCATCAAGGACATGGCAATCCGCCCCCTCCTGGTCCGCCGCCTTATGCCAGGCGAGGGTATGTGCCCCCTAGCTGCATATGTTCCCCCTAGCTCCGCCTGGGTTCCGCCTGGGTTCCGCCTGGGTTCCGCCTAGGTTCCGCCTGGGTCCCGCCTGGGTGCCGCTTGGGTCCCGCCTGGGTTCCACCTGTGTTCCGCCTGCGCTCCCCCTGGGTTCTGCCTGGGCCGAACGCCCCCTTCATTCTCTCTTTACGTTTCCGCATCTGCTTTGCGTCTCGATCTTCCCACATCCCCCGCCCCCCAACCTCCATCCCTCATCCCTCCATCCCCCATCCCCCTTATCCCCCCTGACCCCTCACTACTTCCCTCGATTCGTGTCTTGATTCGACTCAAAACACGACCCCCCCTCACTCCGCTGTGCCCGCCTACTTCCCTTAATTCCGCCACTGCCCCTCGCACCTCACCGCACACTCCCCCCTCTACCCGCTCCTGCTCCCGTCATCCATCTTTTCCCCGCTCGGCGCAACGACCATGCAAATCCTTTTTCCTGCGCGTTCCTCCCCTACTGCCGTTTTCCCCTTCCCATCTCTCCCGCCCATAACGTAACTGCTGCGAAACTTGTCTTGAATGTCCTAACAAATGTTCCTTTCATCATCTTCTTCTTCCTCCCATGCTCCCTCCGTCCCTTCCCCCCCCCCCCCCCCCCCCCGGCGTCCTCCCTCCCTCCCTCCCCCGTCCCCTCCCTCCCTCCCTCCCTCCCCTCCCTCCCTCCCTCCCTCCCCTCCCTCCCTCCCTCCCTCCCTCCCTCCCTCCCTCCCTCCCTCCCTCCCTCCCTCCCTCCCTCCCTCCCTCCCTCCCTCCCTCCCTCCCTCCCTCCCTCCTTTCCATCCTCCCTCCCTCCCTCCTTTCCATCCTCCCTCCCTCCCTCCCTCCCTCCCTCCCTCCCTCCCTCCCTCCCTCCCTCCCTCCTTTCCATCCTCCCTCCCTCCCTCCCTCCCTCCCTCCCTCCCTCCTCCCTCCCTCCCTCCCTCCCTCCCTCCCTCCCTCCCTCCCTCCTTCCTTTCCATCCTCCCTCCCTCCTTTCCATCCTCCCTCCCTCCCTCCCTCCCTCCCTCCCTCCCTCCCTCCCTCCCTCCCTCCCTCCCTCCCTCCCTCCCTCCCTCCTTTCCATCCTCCCTCCCTCCCTCCTTTCTATCCTCCCTCCCTCCCTCCCTCCCTCCCTCCCTCCCTCCCTCCCTCCCTCCCTCCCTCCCTCCCTCCCTCCCTCCCTCCCTCCCTCCCTCCCTCCTTCCTTTCCATCCTCCCTCCCTCCTTTCCATCCTCCCTCCCTCCCTCCCTCCCTCCCTCCCTCCCTCCCTCCCTCCCTCCCTCCCTCCCTCCCTCCCTCCCTCCCTCCCTCCCTCCCTCCCTCCCTCCCTCCCTCCCTCCCTCCCCCCCTCCCTCCCTCCCCCCCCCCTCCCTCCCTCCCTCCCTCCCTCCCTCCCTCCCTCCCTCCCTCCCTCCCTCCCTCCCTCCCTCCCTCCTCCCTCCCTCCCTCCCTCCCTCCCTCCCTCCCTCCCTCCCTCCCTCCCTCCCTCCCTCCCTCCCTCCCTCCCTCCCTCCCTCCCTCCCTCCCTCCCTCCCTCCCTCCCTCCCTCCCTCCACTCCCCAGATATGACGACCGTCCCTACCCGCCCCGCCCGTACCACGACACCCGCGGTCCTCCTATGGACTACCGGGGCGGGGGAGGAGGCATGGATTACCGTGGTGGCGGTGGGGGAGGGGACTACCGTCGCAGTGGTTATAGAGGGGGCGGATTCGACGTTGGGGGGTACCGTGGGGGTGATTATAGGGGGCGGGATTATCGGGGAGGGGGGGAGTATCGGGGAGGGGGGGATTATCGGGGAGGGGGGGAGTATAGGGGAGGAGGGGAGTATCGAGGGCATGAGTATGACCGGGAGAGGGAGCGGGAGAGGGAGCGGGATTGGGAGGGGGATAGGGATAGGGGTGGTGAGAGGGAGAGGGAGAGGGGGAGGGATCGGGACCGTGATGGGGGCAGGGAGAGGGAGAGGGAGAGGAGCAGGGATAGAGATAGGGAGCGGGGCAGGGACAGGGACGGCGATAGGGAGAAGGAGAGGGAGGAGATGGAGAAGGAGAGGGAGAAGGAGAGGGAGAAGGAGAGGGAGAGAGAGAGGGAGGATGAGGACGGGGGACGGAGGGGCAGGCGCAGAAGGAGAGAAGATGATTCTGATAACGAGGATGATGATGCAGAGGAGAAAGAGAGGGAGAGGGAGAAGGAGAGGAGGAGGGAGAAGGAAGGTTCGGAGGGAAGAGGCGGCAGTGGGGATGGGGAGGGAAAGGGTGAGCAGGAGAAGGAGAGCGAGCAGCAGCAAGAGAAGGGTAGGAGGGAGGAGGCGGAAGACAAGGCGAATGGAGGTGCACGGGAGGGGGGATCTCCTGGTGCAGATGCTGACAGGTGAGGAGCGGTGCTGGCAGGTGAGGAGCGAGCGGTGCAGGCAGGTGAAAAGCGGTGCTGGCATGTGAGGGGGGGAGCTGGCAGGTTATGTTCCCTCCGAGTAACACCAGTTGGTCGCACATGCGTCCGTCCCTCTCGTTTTCCTTCTCAACATGAACTATCCGCAGCCTTGTTGTTCTCTCAGCGTCTCCACTGGTAGTCTAGTCTAGTCCTTCTCTCCCTTGCACTTCTCACCATCTTCCTCTCCCACCCGCTCACAAACTCTAACGTCTGTCATCAACCCTGCAAATTGTGTCCTTTGCCCGTGTGACTGTCGCCACCTAACCTCCCGCTTCCGAATCCTGCCTTGCTTGTTGCACCGCCCAACAGGCCAGCCAAGAAGGCCCGCACAGACGACGACGATGGTGACTATGGCAAGCGGTGAGCACTCCTTAGTGCTGTGTTGTGCTGTGTTGTGCTGTGCTGTGCTGTGCTGTGCTGTGTTGTGCTGTGTTGTGCTGTGTTGTGCTGTGTTGTGCTGTGTTGTGCTGTGTTGTGCTGTGTTGTGCTGTGTTGTGCTGCTGTGGCGCTGTACACATAGTTGTTCCGCTGTTCTCCGTGCTGTGGCAGGCGCAGTGCTGCTTCAGGTAGTATGCTCTCTGTTTATCCTGAAGAGTATGCTGCAGAGCCTGTGGTGTAAATTCCTTTTGAGGCGCCTCAAAAGTTCATCCTAGAAGTATGCTGCAGAACCTGTTGTGTAAATTCCGATCTCTCTTCTCTACCATCCGTTCCTCTCCCCCGCACAGCTGTTTTCTCTCTCTCTCTTTCTCTCCCTTCCTTTTCCACTGACTCTTTCTCTCCCTCTCGATTTTGGGCAATTGTTTTGCTGTGCATGGGAGGCATGGGGAGCATGGTGGGCATGGGCGACATGGGGTGCACGCATGTGGGGTGCATCTGGCACATGATGGTCATGAGGTGCATGGGGGTCATGGGGTGCATGTGTGGCATGTGTTGCATGTGTTGCATGTAGTGCATGTGGTGCGTGTGGTGCATGTGGTGCATGTGCGGTATGCGGGGCGTGCGGGGCATGATTGTGAGCAGGGAGGAGGAGGACGTGGACGAGGCAGCAGCAGCGCAGGACAGCGTCTTTGACCACGACCATGAGGGGCTTGACGACTGAACTCTGCCTCTCTCACTCGCTCACCCGCTGCATCTTGCTACCTGTAAGCTTCTGCCTCTGCAAACATGTTTGGTTCAAGGTGCCTCACAGCGCAGTAGCAGCGCAGGACAGTGTGTTTTACCACGACCATGAGGGGCTTGACGACTTATTGCCCTCTCCCTCCCTTAATTCTCTGCATCATGACACTTGTGACCCTCGCCCTTCCTCTCTTCCTCTCTCCCTTTCTCTCGTCATTGAATACAAGTGGTACAGCAGCAAAAGGCTCATTAGCAAGTCAAACACCTGCCATGAGCATCTCCCTCTCGCTCTCAGGATCCAACACTGATTTCCTTTCTCTCAATTTTCTAGCGCATATACTTCCGCTGAGAGTCTTTGCATTGTCCTTGTGTCTTTCCTTCCCTGCTCACCTGCAGGAAGCACGCACTGAGCCGAGCCACATTGGAAACATTGGAAGACCGCATGTGCCACTGCAGGCTGCAATGTAGATTCACAAGTTTTAGTATTTCTAGTTCTCTAGCTGCCCGCGCCTATGTATTTGAAGACCTCATGTGCCCGTCTCGGCCCCCTCTTGTCTCCTCTCCTTGCTCCCTCTTCCCCCGCCTCATCTCCCCGCCTCTTCTCTCTGCTGCTAGCCCCTTTTGCTCTCTCGTTCGCCTTTATTTCATTCCAGCAGTCTTCTTCTGTCCAGTGCTCTCCCTTCTCACTGTGTCGGTCTTGCCAGTAGCTGCTTTCGCACTTTCTCCTCGCCTCCTCATTCTCTGCACCCCCTCTTGCTTATCCTGACTCATCTGGACACACCATAGCTGCACGCACGCACGCACCAGCAGACCATGCCCGTCCTTACAGGCACATCAGCGCAGTAAGGAACATGCATGTTGGCATGCGAATCCAAGGTCACTGGCTCTAGCACCTGTCCCGCAGTAGCTGCCGCTCACCCTGTGCTGCTGGGAAGGGACGGATGAGCTGTGGCAGCGTACCTTTACCTCTGCCCACTTGACTCCCTAGCTGTTGCGGGTTGCTGGTAGCTGGTTGCTGGTAGCTGCATGGATGCTGAACCTGCTAGCCGAAACTGTTGCTGGATGCTGACATATGTCCCTGGTTGCTCAACTTCTGGTAGCTGAAATTGTTCCTGGTTGCAGATTGTTCTACCGTAACAGGGTGGATGGAAACGTTGCTGAACACGTTGCTGTTTCTGGCCTGGGTTGCCGCTGCTGTTGTTGCATTTCCCTGCTGCTGCTGCCGCCGCTGCTGCTGCTGCTGCTGCCCCCGCTGTTTCGGTGGCTATGAAGTTGAGTTTGCTGCAATGCTGTTGTTTACAGCATTTTCCCGGCTCAAAAATTTCTGTGGGCAGCTTGGGTCGGCACTCGCTACTTCTCAGGTAAATCACAACCATAAATGCACTCCATACCTCCATTTAGCTTACCCAGCACCAGCTCCTCCACCTCCCCTCTCCTCCACCCCGTTCTCCCTTTCTCTCCCCCACCGACCCCCCACTTTCCCTCCATGCACTGCTGCTGCTTGCTGTCTTTGCTTTACGAGTTTTCCAAGTTGGGGAGAGAGAAATGGAATCACCGCAAAGAGGAGGTGTTGGAAAAGTGCATACAGATATACCGCAGCGACGATTTGAAGGGTTATTGAAATTAGGGAGGTCGAGAATTTGGGTTGTGGAGAGAGCCCTCCGTGGCTGAACTTAGACCATGCATTTCTCTCAGGCTTGATGACTCCGGTCTGCATTAGGAAAACGTCTGTAGGGCTGAAAGATTCCTCATGCAGGGCTGTACGTGCTAACCTGTCATGTACAGATAATTTCATGTTACAAATTCTAAGGTCCCTTCGTTTCAAGTTGTGCAGCCTCAGGTTTCATACTGAACTCGCGACGCGGCCACTTCCAAATTTGCAGGGCAGGAGGGCACCATGGTAATCAACAACACAAAGGTTCCGGTCTTCCGGGAACTCCCACGTCTAGGTCAGGACGTGTTACTCATGGTCCGCGTAGCCCCTGATCCGCTACAAATCAGGCACTTCAATCCGCGGACTAGAGTGGCCAGCTGCGATCCAAGTCGAGGACATGTACCTAAATATGTACCAGCCACAGTAACACTGTTCTGGTCCGCTTGGGCCTGAGCAAATCTGCTGGTCGGCTTCGCAAAATTGGAGGGGTCGATCTTGTCATTCAGACCGTGATTTGTGTGGGATCTCGTTTGCGCCTGGTTCGTCAGACTAGCCCTGATTAACACGCCCTTAAACTCGGGCAGAAATTGACCTTCACCTTGGGGGATAGTTTCTCCGATTACACTTAATTCTGGAACACATGTAAAAAAAGCCCTGGATAGCACTGACACGAAAAAGGAAGGGGGCGACCTGTGAAGCACGAACCCGACCAGCGAAACTGCCCTCGTGCCGCCCGAGTGAAAAATGTTGCAAGCCAGCATACACTTGGACCCGGCTTACTGGTTCCATAGTCGTTCTCACAAGCATACGTGTTCGATATTCGTTCCCGCCCCACTTTGTGGGTGCCAAGCAAACCGTATTGTGCCGCTTTGAAATGTTCTGAACGTCTTTTTTTTCTTTATCTCTTCCTGCTTGCTGGTCGGTGATTCCAGAAAAGTAGACGTTCTGCGGGGTGTGCGGTGGGTGTGCCACCTTGGGGTTGACCAAACTAGGTTAGAGACTGTGTGGGAGGTTGAACACGGTTCAGTGGTTTCCATTACGTTAAAATTTTTAAAAGTGAAGGACCTCGAAAGTATTGCTGAAAGTATCAAGGCTTGCTTCACCTTGGAACTCCCATCCCTAAGCAACTAATATCTCGTCCTTACCTGTATACTATCTAGGTTTTGGGACTGGCAGAGGAATTCATCAGGTGGTTTGTCGCTCCGTGTCTCACCTTAGCTTGGTTGAACGAGTTTCTTTTTGCAAGGAGGAGGATCATGGCGTCATCGCCTGAGTCTGCCTGATTTGTTCCTTATCTTGCCTCGTGTGGTTGAACATCAAGTCGCAACTCGTTAATCTGGCGTATTCGGATTGTCGTCTTGGTAGGACAGAATCCGTTAGCGGTTCAATTTCACGGCATACACTAATTAATTAACCATGCGGCAGAGTTAAAAATGTGTCCGATCTCATGATTCACGCTCACGTCAGCAGTTCCTTAACACGCCTCGAGGTCTTCGTGCAGTCCCTCGCCTCGGTGACCATCCCCAAGCATCACGCGAAGCAACCCCTGATTTTCTCGCACAGAGCAGCCAACGCCGAGTATTAAGAACGTCGCCACGCTACTGTCGCGGTTCAATTGCTCTTTCTTTCTGCCTGGTGGAGGCCTGAAGCCGCCATGGGCTGCTTCTCCAGCAAGGCGATCAGCGATCCGTACGATGTCACTGCGGCTGCAAAAGGTACGTGGCGCTCACGTCACAGCCATCCCTTTCTCGCCGTTGTTCAATTGTTCTCGTTCCTTCGTTCCTTTGCTCGTGGCCGACAAGCCTTGCGACCATTGGGAAGTGGATCTTGGTCTTGTCTGAAGCTCCGGGTAGGCTACTTGCCTCGTTCATTGGCTGGTCCTCCCCTTTGTTCCAGCTGGTTCTTAGTTTTTAATAGAAGGTGAATCGAAGTCGCAAGCGTCAACGTGTTACGAGTCTAGAATAAGCACCGAGGTTCGTCACTTAAAAAAAAGAGTACTAAGGTATTGCATTGGAACAGCGACATGGATTCCGCAGAGGAAATGCGTCTCGTACTGCGCCGTTGTTCCCGTCCGTGAACCCTACCTCCCTGTTCCTCTTTTTCATTATCGATTCGACGACTTCCTAAAGTCGTCATGGGAGTAGCATTTACAAAAACTGAAATCCACGTCTCCCTTATTTTCCCCTTACTCCCTTTTTCTCGTTCTCCTCCTTTTCTCGTTCTCCTCCTCGTCTCGCTCTGTCTGCTTCACCTCTAACTCGTCGAACCCTCTTCCTTTCTCATCCGCGCGCGTCCGCCGCGCACGCCGCTCCCGCCGCTTCCGCCACGTCCCTCGCGCACAAGCTCTTCCCTCCTCTTAAACTCTGCTATCCCACCACCCCATTCGCAAGCATCACTCTAAGGCTGACGTTGTAACAAGGTGCCTCTTAGGCCGACTTAACTGTCACCACCTTTCGCTGCGCCGTCAACTCCCTTTGAACTCTCCTGTACTGACTCGCCACCACGCTGCGTCCGCAGTACCACCGCCCACTCGTTTTCTGTTTCGGACTCGCCTTCACATTGGGTTCTTCCTCCTTCGCATTGCTCTTTTGTCCAGTCAACTCTTTCCGCGCTGTGCCACTCGTGGTTCAACTCTCGTTGCCGTGGGCCTCTCTTGTTATGCCGTTTCCGCTTGTTTTCGCCGCTGCGCTGCTTATCCCCCTCCCTTTGTCAATCTGCGCAGGCCTAGTTCCCTTCCCGCTTCCCTCCTCCGCTTCTCCTCCGCTTCTCCTTGCTTTCCAGTTGCGCTGTCACGCGCGCGCCGTGCCTGGTCTTCCTCCTCCGCTTCTCCTGCGCTTCTCGCTCGTCTTTGCCTCTTCTCGCGCCTTGGTTAACCTTACCCCCTCATCTTACCCTCACCGTACCTGCACCCTCTTGCACCACCCCCCGGTTCCCTTTGCTTACCTACCCCCCGCCCCAGCTCCCCCGATCTCCCTTCCTTTTCTTTCTCCTCCTTCCTTCCGTTCTTCCTCCCCTCCTCCCCACATCCCCCCCATCCCCCCCCCGCGCTTCCCCCTTCTCCCCCCACTCTTCCCTCCCCGGGCTTCCCTTCCGCGCGCAGCCACAGCGAGGGCTTCGGCGCGCGGAGCTCGGATGTGTCGATTCCGCGAATGACGATCGCGAACTTTAAGGCGATGACCAACAACTCTAATCCGTCGAGCATGCTGGGCGAGGGCTCCTTCGGCCGCGTGTACCGCGGCGAGCTTAACGGGCGCCGCTCTCCCATTCCCCTTCACTCTTTCTTCTACTTCTCTCCTTTCTTCCTTCCTTCACTCCATCCTCTCCCTCTTTCCCCCACATCCTCCCCGCCCCTTCCCCTTCCACCCCCCGCTCCCTCCCCCCTCCCCCCTCCCCCTCCTGGCATCCGTTCCGCGCGCAGCCACGGCGCCGAAGCCTTCGAGCGGCGGCGCGCGGAATACGGAGGTGTCGGTTCCGCGGATGACGATCGCGGACTTTAAGGCGATGACCAACAACTTCAACCCGTCGAGCATGCTGGGCGAGGGCTCCTTCGGCCGCGTGTACCGCGGCGAGCTTAACGGGCGCGCCGTGGCGATTAAGAAGCTTGACGCGGGGTCGCAGCCAGAGGACGAGTTCCTAGACGGGGTGAGTGGGGAGGGAGGGAGGGGGGGAGGGGGGGAGATGGGGAGGGGGGAGGGGGAAGGGGGAAAGAGGGGGGAAATGGAGGTGTAGAAGAACAATTGCGAGGGCAAGGGGGGAAACGGGCAAGGGGCCGGGCTCGCAGCGAGAGGACGAGTTCCTAGGCGGGGTGAGTTGAAGTCAGAGGATGTTTTTCTCTTTAGTCGACCCAAAACTGCCTCCAGCTATTACCACGCGAACTTGCAGCCTGAAACTGAGTACCTAAATGAGGTGCGGGGGAGAGGGAGAGGGAGGGGAGGAAAAGGGAGGGGAGGAAAAGGGAGGGGAGAGGAGAAGTCGAGTTTTAAGCCGCGTCAAAACTCGTCTCATTTCACGCAGCTCGAGTAGGAGATCCTAGACGGGTTAGGCGGGGGGGAAGGGGGGAAAGGGTGGAGAAAGGGGATGTAAAAAGGGAAAGAGATGGGGGAAGTGGAGGAAGGTTTGGAGATTGGGATGAGGGAGGGAGAGACTCTAGGGGGAGGCGGAAAGGGATGGGATGAGATGGGATGAAATGAGACGGAAGGGGGAAAAATGAATGGGGAAGCGGGGGAGGTAATGAGGAGAAGGGGATCAGGGGAGGCGCGACGGGGAAGGCAGACGGGATGAGGGGGATGGGGAAAGGCCATGGGAAAATCGAATGGAGGCAAGGGGATGGGCCAAGGGGATGGGGGAAAGCGGGATGTTTGGGGTCGAAGCGCTGTGGAAGTCAGTCCGGGAGTAGGAGTTGAATGTGGTGCTGGCAGGTAAAGAAGAGGGGGTGGAGGGAGGAGGGACAGAGACGCGTTTCTGGGAAGAAAGAGGCGGGAAAGAGAGAGGCTTGAAAGAGTGAGGCGTGGGAAGAAAGGAACATTAAAGAGGTGATGGTCTGATTGGTCCTTGAGGCGCCTCGAAATCTTATTGGCTGAGGTTGTACAAAGAGTGGACGATACAGAATGGAGAGAAGAGGGGGGTTAGTAGAGTGAAGTGGGCAAGGGAGAAGAAGCATACCGGGGAAAGAATGGCATGGGTGGGGGCATTAGCGTGGATAGGGTTTCCCGAATGGAATGGAGAGTGGGTAACGTGAGCAGGCGTAGCAAGCACGGAGAGTGAGTGAGGAGTGCGATGCAACTTTGGAGGCGTTACACTAATCAGGAGTACGAGGTGAGATCACAGTCGGGGAGAGTGAGTGAGTGAGTGCATGTCACTAGAACATGCCAATGTTACTCAGACGTGGCGAGTGAGGAGTGAAGGAGGGAAAGGCGTGCAATGGGGTGAATCTTTACAGGTGGAAAAGTGCAAGTAAGTGGCACTCGGGCATGGTGGAGTTCACGGCCTTCAAGTCAACCCAAAGGCAGGTTCTTGTCCGCCTGCTTGCACCGCTCCTCTCTCTACCCCGCTTCCCCTGCCAACACATGGTGCAGGTGGCAGTGGCGAGCAATCTGCAGCACTCAGGCATGGTGGGGTGGAGTGGACCTCCTTGTTTTCAAGTCAACTCAAGAGAACCTACTCTTGCGCCCCTCAACTGTCTCCCCGTTCTCCTGCCAACGCATGGTGCAGGTGGCAGTGGCGAGCAACCTGCGGCACGCGGGCATGGTGGAGCTCATGGCGTTCTGCTGTGACGGCCCGCAGCGAGTGCTCGTGTACGAACTCGCGGAGCACGGCAGCCTGCACGACATCCTGCACGGTGCGCTCCTCTGCGCTCCCTGCCCTGCCTTGCGCTCCCTGCCCGGCCTTGCGCTCCTGCCCTCCTCTGCCCTCCTCTGCCCTCCTCTGCCCTCCTCTGCCCTCCTCTGCCCTCCTCTGCCCTCCTCTGCCCTCCTCTGCCCTCCTCTGCGCTCCTCTGCCCTCCTCTGCCCTCCTCTGCCCTCCTCTGCCCTCCTCTGCCCTCCTCTGCCCTCCTCTGCCCTCCTCTGCCCTCCTCTGCCCTCCTCTGCCCTCCTCTGCCCTCCTCTGCCCTCCTCTGCCCTCCTCTGCCCTCCTCTGCCCTCCTCTGCCCTCGTCTGCCTTCCTCTGCCCTCCTCTGCGCTCCTCTGCGCTCCTCTGCGCTCCTCTGCGCTCCTCTGCCCTCCTCTGCCCTCCTCTGCCCTCCTCTGCCCTCCTCTGCCCTCTTCTGCCCTCCTCTGCCCTCCTCTGCCCTCCTCTGCCCTGCTTTGCGCCCTCTCTCCTGCCCTGTGTTGCGCTCCCTGCGCTGCCCTGCATTGCCCTCCCCGCCCTGCATTGCGCTCTCTGCCCTGCATTGCGCTCTCTGCCCTGCATTGCTCTGCTCTGTGCTGCTCTGCTCTGCTCTGCTCTGAATATGCTCTTCAGGTCTCGCTGCCGCACTGCTTTGCGCTCTCTCTCTGCTCTGCCCGCTCTTGAGCCCATTTCTGCGTCCGCTTCTGTTGCTTTCACGCAGTGCGCAGTGCTCACTCAGTCTTTCCCTCACCTTACCACCTCACCATCCCCCCATTTCTACCTCTCCCTCCTGCCTCCTCAGCACGCAACTGGACTGGCCTACCTGCACGAGGAGGCGAACCCCCCCATGGTGCACAAGGGTGTTTCGCCATCCCCACAAACCACCTCACCGCCTCCCCTTCCCTCACCTATTTCCCCTGCCTTGTCCCCCACCCCCTTTCCATGTCTCCCCCCCCTTTTTTATGCTCCCTTTTTTATGCTCCCTTCTTCCCCCTTTCCCCGGATTCCCTGCGTCCAACTCTCCCCTATCCCCACGCCGTTCCGCTCCCCCCCCCCCTCCACTCCCCTTCCTGCAGGCCGGAAGCTGGCCATAAAGACGGACGAAACGCCCATCACGCTGACGTGGCAGCAGCGCATGAAGATTGCTCTGGGCGCGGCGACTGGGCTGGCGTACCTGCACGAGGAGGCGAACCCGCCCATGGTGCACAAGGGCGTCAAGTCGAGCAACGTGCTGGTGTTTGAGGACTTCTCCTCCAAGATCGCGGACTTCAATGTGGCCAACGAGGCCCCGGACCAGGCGTCCCGCCTGCACTCCGCCCGCGTGCTCGGCACGTTTGGGTACAACGCCCTGAGTGAGTGGCGGGGGGTTTGAGGGGGGAGGGGGGATGGGGGAGGGAGGGGGGAGTGTGGGCTGAGGGAGACGGAGGGAGGGCGGGGAGAGAAGTGGGGGTGGAGGGGGGCGGAGAAGGGAGGAGGTTGTGGTGGACAGGAGTGGGAAGGAGGGTTGTTCTTATGGCTGGCCGGTACGCGACGGTGGGGCAGCTGACACGGAAGAGCAAAGCGTACAGCTTCGGCGTGGTGCTGCTGCTGCTGGAGCTACTCACTCCTAGTGTCTCTTCCCATCTTCCATCGCCCTCTCACCCCTCTCACTCGTCCACATCCGTCACTCAGTGCTATGATGGCTGGCAGGTATGCGACGGTGGGGCAGCTGACGCAGAAGAGTGATCTGTACAGTTTCGGAGCTGCTGATGCTGCTCACTCCTCGTGTCCATCGCCCTCTCACCCATCTCACTTCTCACCTGTCCACATCCATCCCTCGTTGTGCTGGCAGGTATGCGACGGTGGGGCAGCTGACGCAGAAGAGTGATGTGTACAGCTTTGGCGTGGTGCTGCTGGAGCTGCTGACGGGTCGCAAGCCCGTGGACCAGAACATGCCACGTGGCCAGCAGTCACTTGTGCAATGGGTGAGTCTGAGTGTGTGTGTGTGTGTGTGTGTGTGTGTGTGTGTGCGCGCGCGCGCGCGCACATGTGTGGGTGGGTGGGAGGGTTGGGGAGGGGAGAGGGAGGTGGGGAAACATTACACGCCCGTGGACCAGAACATGCTAGAGGCCTGCAGTCTCTCGCGCAATGGGTGAGCGAGCGCGTGCACATCTCTCTGTGTGTATGTGTGTGTGTGTGTGTGTGTGCGTGCGTGCGTGCGTGCGTGCGTGCGTGCGTGCGTGCGTGCGTGCGTGCGTGCGTGCGTGCGTGCGTGTGTGTGTGTGTGTGTGTGCATGCGCACTCTCTCTTGCTCTAATCATCCTCGTCCTCTCGGTCTTCCCTTGCCCGGCTCAAGTTACATTCCCACTATTGCCTGCTCTCTCAATCCCCTTCCCTCCCTCCCTTCCCCCCGTTCCTCCTCCCCCTCTTTCCCTTTTTCGTCCTCCCGTCCCTCCTTTCTCTCTCAACCCTCTCTCTTTTGTCCCAATTGCCCCCCTTCTCTCCACCCCTGCTCATTCCCTCCCTCGCTCACCCTCCTTCCTTCCCCTTTCCCCACCCCTCTCCCTCCTCCTGCTCTTGCCCCTTGGCCAGGCCACCCACGGGCGGCTAGCAGAGGACAGAGTGAAGCACTGCGTGGACCCCAAGCTCAAGGGCTCATTTCCCGCCAAGGCCGTGGTCAAGGTGAGCAGGCCGGCAGACAGGCAGGCAGGCAGTGGCATGCACAGGGAGGCGTTGGGGTACATAGGTGTGGGAAGGCATAGGTGAGGGGTGAGAGGGCATGGGCGGCTAGCAGGAGGACAGAAGTGAGTGGAGCACTGCGTGGACCCAAAGCTCGAGGGCTCATTCCCTGCCAAGGCAGTGGTCAAGGTGGGCATGAATGAACACGCTGACGTGCACAGGGGGGCATGGCAGGGCGTGGGAGGGTACAATGTGGCATGAGAGGGCATAGGACAGGTTCTACGTTGGCAAATACGCGTATCACGTATAATACGCTAGCATATTATACGCTGGGTTTATACGCGGTACGCCATGGCTGGCGTACTGCTGATACGCAAAAATACGCTGGGCGGGCAGGTAAAACTTTTTTACCGGGCAGGGCTTACTGCTGATATGCTGAAATACGCTGGGCGCGCGACTACGGAACGTCTAACTACGGGGAAGAATGCTAGACGAGACATGCGGGAAGTAAATTGAAGAGCACTGTGGAAGTCGTCGACCTAAAATGCTCATGAAGTGACGAACATTTGAAAGGGGTGGTTGAGTTTGAGAGGTTGGGTGGGGTGGTGTGTGGTTGAGGGGGTGGAAAAGATTGGAATTTGACATTCGAAGTTCAGATGTGGTTAGGGCGCGTGAGCGAGTTCGCGGTAACGAATCGCGAAGTCGCAAAACCTTCGCGAAAATTTTCAATTTCGATTTTTTTTTTCCGGCGGGCTGCCCGGGCGTATTTTCAAGAAATACGAGCGTATTAGCGTACCACGTACATACGCAAGCGTATATACGTGGTACGCAACCCTGCCCAAGGCGTATCTGCCAACGTAGGACAGGTTTGGAGGGGACGGGGAGAGAATTGGTTGCATGCACACACGCATGTGGGTGCACACATGCATGCGCACATGCATACACACATCGACAAACCGATTTGCATACACATGTCTCTCAACGCTTCACCATCATCCTTCCTTAGATCTGCCTGCCCCCGTTATGTAGATCGCAGTGTTGGCAACGCTCTGTGTGTGGATGACAGGGGTACAAGACACAGTTCCAGCCATCGCTTAGCTGTCCCTTGTCTCTTAGCTTCCTCCCATCATCCATTTTCTCCCTTTAACTCCCCCTCCCCTCCTGTGCAGTTCACAGCGCTGGCAGCGCTGTGTGCAGTATGAGGCAAAGGCAAAGCTGCGGGCAACTCTTGGCCTTTCTTCATCTCGCGGCTCTTCCCATCATTCGCTCTTTTCTTTGACACCCCTCACCTCTCTTCCCCCTCGCTTCCCTCCCGCCCTGTTCCCTGTGCAGTTCGCATCGCTGGGCCTGGCAGCGCTACGTTTGCAGTACGAGGCAGAGATTTTGTCAACTCTTAGCTCTCTAAACTCCTGCTTTCTCCCGCCCCCTCCCTCCCTCCCCCTCCCTTCCTCCCCCTCCCCTCCCTATGCTGCAGTTCGCAGCGCTGGTAGCGCTGTGTGTGCAGTACGAGGCAGAGTTCCGGCCGTCCATGGGCACAGTTGTCAAGTCGCTCGTGCCGCTTGCAACTCTTCCCCATCATTAGCTCTTGAACCCCCCTCCCTCCGTTCCTCTCCACCCGTCCTGCTGCAGTTCGCAGCGCTGGCAGCGCTGTGTGTGCAGTACGAGGCAGAATTCCGGCCGTCCATGGGCACAGTTGTCAAGTCGCTCGTGCCACTCGCGCAAGAAGGCGCGGATGGCGAGGACTAACTCCACTCGCTCTCTGACCCTCTCTCTCTCTCGATCTCTCCCTCGCTCGCTCATTCAGTCACTCTCGCACGCACACACGCTACCATTCGACAGACGCACACAATCATCTGCCTGGATTGTTGCAGACCTCTCAGTTCCTCCCTCCTCTGTCAGCTGCTGATGCTGAGAGCAAGAGCTCCTTCTGTTTGGTTTCGCCACTTAGCGCCACCTGCATTTTGCCTCTCCATTTTCACCTCTCTCCCATCTTTAATCCGCTTCCTCCGCCTCTGCTTCTCCTGCTTCGCACGCGCAAAGATCCTTAGTCTTTGCCCTCTCCACCTGTTTGTTATTGTCCCGGTCTCGCCTTCGTGCTTCTAGGCAACTGCAACACCCCAGTCAATCCTAAACCAGGCTGCTATTACCGTCTTCCAAGCACCTCCATGGATTATCTAGTACCTACCGCCACCTCTATCCCACTTTAGGCTTAAAGCTCTCTGCATGTGCCACGGGCTTGCCACCGCCACATGTGACGTGATGTGACTGCAACCACCATGGCTGTAACGGCCTGGTTGGCTTCAAATCCTCCTCTGCTGGTTGAGAGACGGTGCTAGAATCCATTGACTACTTGCAACATCACTTAGAGCTCTACCAGTTGTATATTTTGCAATTGGGACTGGTGGTTCACACCAATTGGGGGAATTGCTTGTGCGGCCAGTTAGTGGTAGTGGAAGTGGTGAATGTAGGAAGCATTGGGCTTTAGGCATTTGATAGTACTAGGTATTGTTTATGTTAAGCAGCGGAGCCGGGAGTTAAACAAAAGTGATGGATAAAGCATCTGTGACAAGAGGATTTGTGTAGTTTTTCGTGTTTATTGTGTGATAGGTAAAGCATATGTTTCTGGACTTTTCGTGTGCTTCATGGTGTCCATACACGCATTAGAACTTCACAACCACGTCACAACAGGTCAGAACAAACAAAGGCGTTCGACCTCGGCAAAGAAACGCACCATTCCCGTTACCGTCGCAGGGTGGAATTTTGTTGCAAGTCGTTACACGTTCGGTTTACTGCTGGGACGTGACCCGCTTCATCCAGGCCACGTCTCGTTTTGTTGTAACGGCACTCGATAATGTTGCTGTTGGTTCGTTAAATTGGGTGGGCCCCGACAAGATCGGATGGGGAAGAGGTTGTATGGTTGTGCGTTGTCCTTTTCCAAACATCTGAAGTCACAACTTACCCTGAAATAAACAGCTCAACGTACAGTACCATTCGATTGTTCAAAAACATCCTGGTCTCTAGCACGGTTGGGGATAGGAATTCAGCGAGCCGTGGATGAATGAAGAAGGAATACAAAAGGTTTTCAGTATGAGAATGATATGCCGTACAGCATGAACAATGTTCTGGAGGATAGGAATGCATTGAAAAACATCCACGTTCAAGAACATTTCTGCCATCCCACACGCGCCATAACCACTCATTGTGATTCTATTGTCCGCATTATAGTTGGAGCAGCGAGGAAAGAGCTTTCGGCTGATCGCCGTTACAGCGGAAATACTGTATCCTGGGGGGCTAGGTCGAGTCAAAGGATCGAGCCGTGTGTCGCGGGTTCAGCTTTTTCTTGCACATGATTGGCTAGACTAACTTCTGGGAGCTTGATGAGTGGATTCACCCCACGAAAGTAAGGTTTCGCCAATCATGGTGCAAAATGGCATTGACAGGAACGCGTCGCGTAGTTCTTTGAGAGAATTTAACAAAAAGAATCAAATACATGTGTTAGCATATGCTTAATCATTGAAATTCTGCTTCAGTATGGTGGTCAAAAAGTCAGTTCCGACTAAGTACGGTCTGGGAAGGCTGGCGCGCTTAGACAAAAAAATCCATGAGATTCTCCACGCCAAGCAAGCAACAAAACAAATTAACGTGTGTGGGTTAAGGATAATATTGTTCTTCGCTAGCAATAAATGCAATGAAGCAATAAATGCTTTTCAATCAAACTTATTTTAGAACATTTTTTATTTGTTTTTGAGCATTAAAATTTTGAGAAAATGTTAATTATAGCACAAAATATCCAAAACTTAGCTCTGGAACTAACAAAAATTACAAGAGTATGCTGTTTGATGTTGTTGTTTCCCTATCTTCCCTTGTACATATTGTTTTTTTTACAGCGTAACTTTTAGGAGTCGCCTTTTTTATTACCATTAATCCATGTGTAAAGATAGGTCCCTGACATTACGAACGTTTGGGTTCGAAAAACGTCATACTGAGTCATTAGATGTTGAATACCCTTCACAATCCACCCACGCAATCCACCTTGCCCGCCTTGCACTTTCACAGCATAAATTGGTGGCCAAATTCGAGAGCCTCCATTCCGCCCTCCCTGACAGAACCGTTCGACATTTCACTCGGATCACATCCTTATACGACTCCTCGGCCAACGGTAGTGATCGAAAAAGGTCCGTCGCAGCCAAAGCTCAAACCTTGCAACGATCAAGTCCATGCAGGTTGCTTGCTCGTAACATGGCCTCGCCTCTTTGCGTCCCTTCGCGCCTCTCCCTCTTCTACGGCATTATCGAAAACATGGCTGAGAGAGGTCTGATTCCCACTTCCAGTCTCGAGAAAGGCTCACCTAGCCCGCGCTTCCGTTGCAGTGGCGATACAGTAGAGTGCGGGGAAAGCGGCAACGACTCCCCCGTTCGCCGCCAGGGCGAAATCACCCCGCGCCGCAGCGGCGACGCCCAGCGCGACGAACCGAATCGCGTCGCCCTGCAGAACAAGAGAAAACGCGACGCCGCTGCCCTGCGAGAGCCGCTTCTCCTGAGCCGCGCGGAGTCTCTTCCGCTACAATGCGTCGAGACCGCAGCCGAAACGAGCATCATTCACGCCGTCCGCGCCGCGGCGTATCAGCATCAGCAGCAGCATCCAGCTCAGCTTCATCCGAGTCAGCAGCGCCTCGGCATGTCGGAGAGCCCCATCAGGCGTCGCGGTCTCGATCCTATCGGACGCGCCTCCGCATCACCCGCTAGTAGTGGCTTGAACTCCCCCTCCTATCTCAGCGGCCGCGGCGGCGGCGGCTTCGGTGGCGGCATCACCGCGGTCCGTAGAGCTCCCACAACGAGGGCGAATAGCACTGGACCTACAAATGCTACTAGAGCATTGCATCGCAGCGTTACTGCGGTGGAACGGACGCGGCAACTTCCCGGGTCCCCCAGGACCATGATAATGCACCGCGCTCCCACCATCGACCTTTCCGCTGTTCCGCCACTCGCCATTCCGGGTGCGGGGGATTCTTTCCCCTCCCCCTCAGCTGCAGCGACTGCAACAGCGCATTCTTCCCCAATTGCGCAGCTAGCGCGCGTGTCCTCATTGCTCTCCTCCCCGACCCCTTCCCCCTCCGGCACGCCGCGGAACGATTCCGCCGGCGGCGCCTGGGGAGGTCGACCCGCGGAGTTCCGCCGGCTCCGCCGCTCGAGCTTTTCCGCGTCCGCCTCCTCCACCCCAAGCCCCCGCTCTGCCGTATCCCGTCCGCGAATGAGCGCGGGAGACATGCTGCGCCTGCTGAGTCCCACCGTTGCCACCGCCGCGAATCTCGGGTCCTGCACGGTAGGCGGGCCTTACGCCTGCCCCACGTGCTTCCTCAAGTTCCCCTCGCTGCACGCGCTTGGATACCATGAGAACGCGCGTCACGGCTGCGGGGGAGGGGGGTCCAGTGGCGTTGTGGGGAGTCAGGAAACCGCTGGCGCAGGTGTAAGCGCGGGCGTGAGCGCCGGCGCGGGCGCGGGGGCAATGGGGATACTCCCAGCCGCGGGGGGGACGCTGAGGCGATCCAGTAGGTATTTCCAGCAGCCTCTGGCGTCTACTTATAGCGGGGTGTTTGATGAGGCTGTGAGCATTGGAGAGCAGCGGGTCGCGGAAGGGTGTGTTGGCGGCGCTGGTGCAGGGTACAGTGACAGAAACGTGCGTCCTCGTGCTAGTAGCGAAGGAGCTGCTAACGAGGTGTTAGGTGCCGGGCTGGCAGCTTTGCAGGTGCACGAGAAGAAGGCAGGAGGGAAGGAGAAGAGGGTGGGAGAGAGCAGCAGCATTGCAGTTAAAGGAAACAGTTTTGTGGAGGGTAGCTCTGGGAAGCAACAGGGGGTGAGGGCTGTAGCTTTTGATCTGAATGTTGCTGCTCCTGCTGCTGCTACTGCCGCGGAAGCAGAGGAAGGTACAGATAAAGACAGAGCCATGGCCACCACCAGCACTGCAGCTGCCGCCAGCACTGCTGCTGCTGCTGCTACTACTACTCCTGTAACCACTTCAGCTGCCACCCAGTTGCAACCCCTCACAAACCATCCCCTTATGCACCCATCGGGCACCTTGGGATCCATTAGCCAAGCGCTATCCACACAGGAGGGTCATGGCATATTATCTACTCATATGCACATGGAGGGTACAGGTGCAGAGTATGCCCATCATTCAAGTCTCGATACACAGCCTAGCATGCAAGGGCCTCCAAAAGGAAATGAAATGGACCTAGATTTGAGATTGTAGGATCTAGAAATCTTCAAGACCGTGCAAAATTCGGTCACCTGTAATATACCCGCACCATAGGGCATTTGTTTTCCTTGTAGCCAATAATGGCCATATTTTGTTAGGTTTTTTTTTGTTTTGTACCTTCCAATGTGTTTTGTACCATAAGCGGATTTTGACCCTGTGAGAAATAAAATAACAATTTCTCACTCCAAAACTACACCTTTTTTCTACTGGTATGTTTATGCAACCCCCGCTTCCAGCAGCAGCAGCTGATACAAACAACCAAATGTGTGCCATGCAAATCCAGTTCTGCAGAGCATTTTCACGCATTGAAGGCCAGAATCGCAGAATCGCAGGGTACAACAGCGAGTGGTCAGACGAGGAGAGGGCGAGAGCGAAAGAGTGTGTGCGCGGGTGCGATTCCCGTGAGTTAGGGCAAGGAGAGGAAGCAACGAGGGGCACGCCGTGTGCAGCGGTGTCATGTAGAGCTGGCTCGGTTTGAGTGGCGGGGCGGCGCGCGCAAAGGTCAAGCAGGTCAACGGCGGCGGACGTGCAGCGAGCGTGGGCGTATAACATTTGGAGAGTGGCGCGACCTGTCGCATTGTATCTCTCTCCGCCCCTGCACCATGACCGCCATGTAGTTCCGCCGTGCTCCTGAAACGGCGCTTCCCGCTCACAGCTGCGCAAGCGACTCTTTGATTTGACGCGCCGTGACTGCTCGCCGTGCATGCTCCCTCCACCGCTGGTCATTCGCACCTAACCAGTTCGCACCCTCCCCAGTTCGCACCCGCCCCAGTTCGCACCCGCCCCAGTTCGCACCCTCCCCAGTTTACACCCTCCCCAGTTTGCACTTTCCCACTCTACGCAGCGAGCTACCTCTAGTACTAGTACCGCTACCTTCGAGGGGCCACCTCACAACCAGTAGCGCAACCTGCGCCGCGCAATGCGGTATGGCATCGTCGCACACGATTTCAATGTCAATATCCCGCGCGCTCTCGGTAACCATGCGCGCGTTCTTCCGACCCATACCGCGCCCGCGTGTGCCAGTTCCCCTTCGCCCGCGGGTCCCTTCCCGCCCTACCCGCACCGCTCGTGCGGCGCGGAGAGGCGGCGGCTGACGGGGATGGCTGGCACGGCCGCGGAAGCTCTCCGCGGCGGGTTGCTTCCGCAGGGCGGGTCCGCAGCAGCCCGCGGAACGCGCGTCCGCCGGCTGCGCGCGGCTCGCCTTGCGGAGGAGGCCCACTCGCGCGCCGATGCGCCACCGCAGCCGCGGAAAGGCGCGCGGAAGGCCGCGCGACCGTCCGCTGGGTCCTCCGCAGCTGCTGTGAGTCACGCATCGGGGCCTTCCGCCACCCCTTCCGCCACCCCTGCCGCCACCCCTTCCGCCTCCCCTTCCGCTATCCCCTCCGCCACCCCTTCCGCCAGCCCTTCCGCCAGCCCCTCCGCTGCTGCCGCGACTGCCGCGGAGGCGGTGGTGGGGGGAGTGATGGCGGGGGGCCGCCTGGCGCGGGAGGCGGGGCGCGAGGAGGAGATGCGGAGGCGCAGGCGGAGGCAGAGGCGGAGAGACCTGGTGGTGGAGGTGGAGGCGGAGGGGGTGGCGGAAGCAGTGGTGGGCGCAGTTACGATGCGCGCAGGGGCGGAGGCTTCTCTTCTTGAGGCCCCCCAGAGGAGAAGCAGGCGGAGGCAGAGGCGGAGAGACCTGGTGGTGGAGGTGGAGGGGGTGGCGGAAGCAGTGGTGGGCGCAGTCACAATGCGCGCAGGGGCGGAGGGTGCTGTTGAGGCGCCCCAGAGGCGGCGCAGGGGGAGGCGGAGGCGGGGGGACGTCCTGGACGGGGAGGGGAAGGAGGTAAAAGAAGCTGTGGCGGGGACTGTTGCCATGCACGGTGGGGAGGAGGAGGGAACGTTAGGAGATCGAGGGGAAAATAGGGGAGGTGTGGCGGAGGGGATTGAGAAGAGAGTGAGGAAGGGGAGGACGCGAGGAGAGGCAAGGGAGGATGGGGGGGAAGTAGGTCAGGTTATGGACTCGGGGAAGGTAGAGGCGGAGAGGGAGTGGGAGGAAAGGGAGGAGAGGGAGAAGAGGGAAGAGGAGAGGGAGGATGGCAGCTGGGCAGGGCATGCAAGGGGCGTTGGAATAAAGGGAGCAAGAATAGAGAAGTGGGAGGAGGAACTGGAGATTTGGGAGGAGGGGAAGAAGAATTGGGAGGAGGAGGAGGAGGAGGAGGAGGAGGAGGAGGAGGAGGAGGAGGAGGAGGAGGAGGAGGAGGAGGAGGAGGAGGAGAAGGAAGAGGAGTTTTGGGAGGAAGAGGAAGAGGAGGGGGGTAAGGAGGGAGAGATGTGGGAAGAAGAGGAGGAGGAAGAACTGGACGACCTAGAAGGGGGAGGGGCGCAAAATACAGACAAGTTTGAGAAAGAGGTGAGTGAGATGGTTCCGTTGGGTAAACTTAGAGAGAGCATTGGAAAGAGGAGGAGGGAGGTGGGAGATGTGTTGACAAGCAGAGAAGGAGCCAATGAAGAGTTGCTTGCGTGCAAGGCGAGGCGAGGCGAGGAGAGGAGGGGGGTCAAATCAGATGACCATTGCATGACCATCGCATGACCATTGCATGACCATTGCATGACCATCGCATGACCATTGCACAATGTGAGCTTGACAGGGCATTTGAGTCGACTCAGAAATCGATGCACTGCACGGTGTGCGTGGGCGTGACAGGTTCTTTGCTCTCTGTAGCACGTTTCGTTGCCTTTCTGCGTTGCCTCTCCTTTCGTTTCCTTTCTTAGCTTCCCTCAGTAGCAGCTTCTTAACCAAACCTGCACACGCACCCCCTCGCATCTCCTCCCCCCATTATTCCGCACCCATTTATTACCCAACCCCCTCCCCCTCTCCATTCCTCCATCCCTTCCTAGGACCGTGACATCGCATCCCACCACACTGCACCGGCCCCCACCAGTCCCACCACGTGCCCCACCACACTGGTTCGAGACCTCTTCTCCTTGCACCTGACCTCTGAAGGCCTCTCTCCCTCCGTTGCTGCACAGGTACACTCTCCCCTCTTCTCTCTCACCCTCTCCCTCTTCCTCTACCTCTCCCTCTGCTTTTCTTTCCACTCCACCCCGCCCCCTCCGCCCCTCCTGGCCTTTCTTACTTCTCTAATACCCCTGCATGCACCTCCTCTTCCCACCCACCCCGCATCCCTTTCCGTTGCCCCACTCATGCTTTCCTCAGCCCCTCACTTTCCCTCTAATCCAGATGTGCCTTGGACTCAGATGGCTTCCGCCTGAGTAAAATTACTGTGCCTCAGAGGTTGAGATTTGGCTTCCCCTCGTAGAGACATGATTGTGTGCCTTGTGTTGAAAAGGTGTGCGCCCGTGTCCTAGAATAAAGGAATTCAACACGAGCGTAAAAGAAGCGTGATGGGAATAGAGAGGCCGGCAAGGCATGCGTAAGTAACTGAGCAAGTCCATCGAATCGAACCAAAGTGAAGGCCATTCGCTAAGCTCGTACTTTCCCCCAATTCCTTCCCTGAAAAAAACTCCCCTCCTACATCCCAGCCGCTCCCCTCCACCTCGACCCACCAGATGGCTGCTAGCATGCCTTGCACCAGCCATTCACTCCGTACAACCCCACACCGCTCTTTTCCCCAAGCCCTTCTCTTTCCCTTTCCCCCTCCCCCCCCTCTTCCCTTCTGCCCTCCTCCACCCATTCCAACCCACCAAATCGCGAGCAGCATGCCGCGCCGCGCCTCATCCACTCACTCCATACATCCCCCTACAATCATTTTATCCAAACCCCTCCAACTCTCCTTCTGCCTGCAACTTCCCCCCACCCTCCTCCAAACCCACCAGGTGGCGGGCAGCATGCCGCGCACCATCCACTCGCTCCTGGCAGAGGCTCGACGCTGCGACTGGGTGTCATACCGCCTCAACCTGCCCATGGCCGCGTCTCTATCCTCGTTAGTGGCTGACTCGCTGCAGGTGCAGGGGCTGCCTCGGATTGTGGTCATGCTTGTGAACATGGGCTTGCAGGTGAGCCGCTTGCATGCACATCCACATGCACATGCACATGCACATGCACATGCACATGCACATGCACATGCACATGCAGACTTGTAGATACATACACATGCACATGCCCATGCACATTAGTGTGCACATGCAAAAGCACAGGCACACACACACACACACACACACACACACACACACATACTGCATCCATCATGCCTCTCCTTCCCTCCTCTTCTCACCCCTTCTCACCCCTTTCCACCCCCTCTCACCCTTTCCTGCACCTCCCATCGCGGTCAGAGCTGGTGGCGAAGCTGCAGCCATCAAACTTCTCTTGTTCTTCCCTTCCATTTCCCCTCCATCCCCTTCCCATCCCCCTCCCATCCCTTTCCCATCACCTTTTCGCAGCCAGCAGCAGTGGCCTCACTACTGGAGCGCCACCAGGTATCCCTCTCTCTACAACTGGTGGCGAAGCTGCTGCCATCACACCTCTCCTCTCTCCAACACGCCTATTCGCACCCCTTTCCACCCCTTGCCTGCCCTTCTCACCCCTTCCTATCCCTCCCAACTCCCACAGCCAGCAGGGGTGGCATCCCTACTGGAGCGCCGACAAGTTTCTCTCTCAGAGCTGGTGGCAAAGCTGCAGTTCCTACAGACCTTTCCTTCCCTCCTCTCCCACTCCCCTTCCATCCCCCTCCCACGCCCGTCCCATCCCCCTTTCGCAGCCAGCAGCAGTGGCCTCGCTACTGGAGCGCCGGCAGGTATCGCTCTCAGAGCTGGTGGCGAAGCTGCAGTTCCTGCAGAGCATCGGAGTGCGTCCGCGCTTCCTGGGAGCCGTGCTCGTGGGCTGTCCTCGCTTCCTCGACATGCCTCTCGCACTGCTGCACACGCATGCGACCCACCTCATGGACCACTGCTGCACTGTCAGTCTTCAGTAACGTTTTGTTTTCCGTTATATGTTTTGTGGGGGCTGTGCTCGTGGGCTGACCTCGCTTCCTCGACATGCCGCTCGCACTGCTGCACACGCATGCCACGCACCTCATGGCGCACTGCTGCACTGTCAGTCATCAGATTTGTTTTTGTTTTGCACCACTCTCTGGTTATCTCTGTGTTTTTTGCCTGTGTTAAAGTTGTTGATACAGTGCGCGGCCACCTTATTGTGCACTGCTGCACCGTTAGGTAGTTTCTCTCCCTCCCATTTGTTTGTTTTTTTCTTCCCTACTATCTTATCAGGGTCTGAGTTATCATTTGTCGAAGAGTTTCGACTGCCTACCGTTGAATACCCATGGCACACTCTGCATCACCACAGCTACACTGTCGCTCCCTCCCGTCCTCTCATCTCATTCGCTCACCTACTCCCTCACACTCACTCACTCACCACATTCGTGTGAATGTCGCCCAATGCCACTTGAAATATTCTCAAAGGACTGCTGCTTGTTTGCCTCTCATCCCCTCACCTCTTCAACGCCCTCGCCCTCTCTCAACTGCCCACTGCAAACGCTGTCTGTATGTTGACATTGGCAACTGATCAGGGGGTAGACATTGGCAAGGTGGTGGAGGTGCACCCTCCCATACTCAATTTTTGAGTCAAATCAAAAACCGCCTCCTTACACTGCCCACTGCCCACTGCCCACTGCCCACTGCCCACTGCCCACCCTGTCTTTACGTCGCTTGGGAATGTCTAATCCGATCAGGGCGTGGACATTGGCAAGGTGGTGGAAGTTTATCCCCCTGTGCTCGGCAAGGCAGTGCATGTGAGTGATGTAAGGGAATGTGGGTGGCCTCGCCTCGCGATTACATCCTTCCTCCGCCACCACATCATTGTCCCCACATGAATTTCGAGGTGATTTTCGAGGTGACTTTTGAGTCGACTCAAAAGTCACCTTGCCACCACATCAGTGTCCCTGATCCCTGATCCCTCACATCATCATAATTTTTTACTCCTTCATCTTTCGCACCATGCACCACCTCCGCCTCTCGTCCTCCGCGCGTCTGCTGGCCACATTCCTTACGTGCACTCCTATCGCTTCATTCGCAATAAATGTCCCCTCATGATCTCCTCTCGTCTCGTCCCATCTCATCTCATGTCATCTCATCTCGTATCTTTCCACATCACCACCCGGTCCCGTTCCTCCCATCGCCCCACTTCCTCACATTCCCCCACCACGCCTCCCTAGGCCAACGTCATCCCGCTCACATCCTTCCTCCGCCACCACCTCACCATCCCCTCCACCGTCATCCCTCGCATCATTCGCGGCTACCCCAAGCTGCTGGGCTGTTCCCTGCGTGCCAACCTGCGTCCCAAGGTGCTTGCGCTCTGCTCTGCCCTCCCCGGCCTCTCACCGCCCCTGCTCGGCACCATGCTGCGCCGCTGCCCCTCGCTGCTCGCCTGCAGGTAGGCACTGAATGCTAGTGCTCTGCTCCACCCTGCAGGTAGGTGCTGCTCGCCTGCAGGTAGGTGCTGCTCGCCTGCAGGTAGGTGCTGCTGCCACTGCTCCGTCATTCCCGGCTGCTTGCCTGCGCTCTACTGCCCGAGTTCTTGCTGCCTGTGTCGTGCTGCTGCCTGCTTGCTGCTGTTTTGCTTTACCGACTGCAACGATTGGGTGGAGGGGATAGGGAAGGGAGGGGGTGAGTGGGGGGATGGAGGGGTGGTTGTCACTTGCATGTCTGTTTCCAAACTCGTTCTCTTTCATTTTCCCCGTTTTCTTTCCTTTTTCTTCAGCTTCCCACTCTTTTTTTTGTTCTCTTTTTCCTTTGCCTGTCTCATTTGTCTCCCATCTCTCTCTCCCTCCACTCTCTCCTTGCAGCCTAGAGGACAGGTTGTTGCCTGCCATCGAATTCCTGTCCACGAATCTGCCGCTCTCGCCACCACAGCTGCTTAAATTGGTCTCTGCAGCACCACAGGTAGTAGAACCTGCAAGAAATGGACCCAAGAAATTGGTCTCCGCAGCACCTCAAAGTGTTAAATATATTTTTATATATATACACATACACACACACACACACACACATACATACATACATACATACATACATACATACATACATACATACATACATACATACATACATACATACATACATACATACATACATACATACATACATACATACATACATACATACATACATACATACATACATACATACATACATACATACATACATACATGCATACATACATACATACATACATACATACATGCATGCATGCATGCATCCATGCATGCATGCATGCCTACATACATACATACATACATACATACATACATACATACATACATACATACATACATACATACATACATACATACATACATACATACATACATACATACATACATACATACATACATACATACATACATGCATGCATGCATGCATGCCTACATACATACATACATACATACATACATACATACATACATACATACATACATACATACATACATACATACATACATACATACATACATACATACATACATACATACATACATACATACATACATACATACATACAAACATGTATTTCACGATTACATATATGAAACATACATGTACATATACGTTTATATTTATATTTATACCTTTGTATATGTTTCCCCCTCACGCCTTAGAAATCAACTCGAAACCAACACTTCCCCACCAACCCCCTCTCCCCAGGTGCTAACCCAGTCAGTGCCGCACACGCTGCAACCAAAACTCCTCTTCCTCTCGCAAACCGTGGGGCTGACAGCACAGCAGCAGGCAGCCATCACCAAGTACTCACTCCACGCCTCATAAATCAAAACTCTCCCCAACCCTTGTCCTCCACCCTCCCCTCTCCCCAGGTGCTAACCCAGTCAGTGCCGCACACGCTTCAACCAAAACTCCTCTTCCTCTCGCAAACCGTGGGGCTGACTGCACAGCAGCAGGCGGCCATGCTGCCGCGGCAGCCCAACGTGCTGTGCCTGTCGCTGCCTCTGCTGCACCGCAACCACTCCTCCCTGCGTGCACTCGGGTTCTCACCTGAAGATATTTGCCGCATGCTCGTGCTCTTCCCCACGCTGCTGTTGCTCAGGTCGGGGGAGGAGGGAGGAGGGGGGGATGGAGGGGGGGATGGAGGGGGGGGGGAGGGGGGATGGGTGGGGTTTTCTCTGGGTGTTTGTGGGGTTTGTGTTTCCCTGGACGTGTGGGGCTGACCGCGCAGCAGCAGGCGGCCATGCTCCCGCGGCAGTCCAACGTGCTGTGACTGTCGCTGCCCCTGCTGCACCGCAACCACTCCTCCCCACGCTGCTGCTGCTGCTCAGGTCTCTGAAGTGAGGGGTATGTGTAGGTCTGGTGGAATTTGTTCTAAATATGGTGGTTTGTGGCTGGTTCAGGGTGGTCGGTTGGTTGTGTGAAGGTTGTGCGCCCACGGGAAGGTGGGGTAGAGGGCCATGGAGAGAAGCGTTGGGGGGAAGCCAGATTCTGATCAATTACCGCTCAGCTCTCGTCCTTTCGGCTCAGCTCGTGCCCTTTCGGCTCAGCTCGTGCCCTTTCGGCTACACTATTTTTCAGGCTCTAGAGGCCAACACATGTTTATAATCTCCGCCCTTGCTCCCTCCCTTTCCCCTGCACTTCCACCAGTCCCGACAACATCCAAGCCAAGTGCGCCTTCCTCACTGGCCCCATGAACCGCCCCCTCTCCCACGCCGCAACCTTCCCTCACTTCTTTGGCTACAGCCTGCACCGCCGCATCCAGCCCCGCTACAGCCACCTGCAGGCTCTAGGCGTCTCCCCGCCCCCCTCCCTCGCCTCCATGCTCTGCTGTACCGACCACGCGTTTCAATCCAAGTGGGCTGTAGCGAGGTGACTTTTGAGTTGGCTTAAAAATCACCTCGTCTCTGAAGGCTCTAGGCGTCTCCCCTCCTCCTTCTCTCGCCTCCATGCTCTGCTGCACCGACCAGCTGTTCCAATCCAAGTGGGCTATAGCGCCGGAGGAGGATAGCAGGGGGAAGGCTTTTGAGGGTTCTCAAAAGCAAGGTGGCTGTAGCGGGGGAGGGGGATAGGAGGGGGAAGGGCGGAGGAGGAGGCGGGAGGGTTGCGGGGAGAGAGGGTAGGGTAGGGGTGGATGGGGTCAAGGAGGTGGAGAAGGTGTGAAGGGGTGAAGGGTGGAGGAATGGGCAAGGAAGGAGAAGAATGGAGAGGTGGACGAGGTCAAGCAAGGAGGTAGGGAAAAAGGTTCTGGAATAGTATACGATCCGATCAGGGGTGCTGCTGCTGCTGCTTGCTGCTTCCATCCCATGAGTCCTTCCTGTCTTGTTTCTTGGGGGAGGCTGTGATGCAATCTGAACCGTCTTATAGGTTCGTTTCAGGTTGATCGCACGGAGTGTAGCAGTGGAAGGTTTGAGCAATGTCGGGTACGGACTCTGTCAGTAGAAGGAGATTTGAATCTCGACAGAAGTGACAAACACAATGCGGTACAATGATTTATATAGGAATACAATAAAATACGAAAGGTTCTAGCTAGCGATGTACTATGAGGGGGTACATTCCCCTTAAGGCTAATCTGTCAGAATATTTAGTATAAATATTTTGTATAAGTGCATGTAGTTCTAGCTTTAGTGTAGCCACATAGGTGTTATTTGTGGTGGTGCACCACTCCTTGCATGCTTCTCCTCTATTTGTACTTGTCATTCTATAGTTCAAACCCCTTCTTGCTTGGACATCTCTCTTGTGACTAGGTTATGTTGGAAACAGTGAATCTTAAGCGCTTCAGTCGTGTCGAAACATCGCACCAGAAGCGAAGCAAGCAGTACCGAAACAAACGCGAGTCAACCCTCGGAGGTTGAGAGGTTGCTGGAGGTTACGCGAAAGTCAAAGGTCAAGCGACCTTTGACCTGACAAATACAGCGCGACAGTTAAGGACACACAACTGACTCGTTACAGAGCAGTTGCCCGAGTCGTACTGTATCGAACCGCAACAGCAACAGTAAAGTAGTTACAAACTGCATCCTTTCATATTCCTTGTATTATTATATAATCTTGTACTTCCTTGCTATAATCAATCTACTTTGCCCTCACATACCAGCGCAAGGTGGTTCATAATTCTTCATTAAACGCTTCCGCTATTACAACACTATCCTACCCAGAGTTCTCCCTTGAAAAGATCCTAAGGGGCTATCTCAGCCCAACATGGTATGAGAGCAAACAGGGGAAACTCCACTATCTTCAAGTCATTACAAGACATGGCAACAAGCAAGGAAAGGAGCTCCTCTAACGGCTCCCCGGGCACTACCCCTACTCCACCTCCTGCCTCTGGCCTGCAGACAGAGGAAGGCACGACAACAAGACCAAGGGTGACATCTACTGAGACTCCCGCAAATCACCCCGTGAACTTCGACCCAAGCATGATGGAGAAGTTCTTCTCCTTCATGTCCTTCTACGAGCAGCACCAGCAGTCGGGACCTGCACAATCACACAACAGCAACAACAATAGAGCAACGCCCATGAGCCTCGACGGGTCGTCATATGCGCGCGGAAATCAACAGCAGCAACCCACCTTCGCCCCGTACGAGCGCGGGTCGATCAGCTTCATGCCGCAGCCTCCACCTGGTCAAGACAAACCACTGGACGCGTTACAAGTGCAATCACAGTTCGCGCACGTTCTAAAACTGCAGACATCAAGACCTTTCGACGGAAAGGACTTCTTCACCTGGTCATTCGAGTTTGAGTTGATGATGGAAGGCGCGCAGATACTCGGCTTCTTCGACGGGTCCCTGCAATATCCAGCAAACGGGACGCAGTACGAGAAACAGCAGTACACATATCAGTCCATGATGGCATACACGATTCTACTGAGGAACGTCACACCAACTCAGCAGCAGAACATTCGGTCTTACCGGGCCTTCGGCAACTCGGCGGAACTCGCGTACAGCCACCTGAAGAACCTGTATCAAGCAACAGACAGTGTAAACCAGAGCAGGTTAATGGCGCAATTGACAACAGTTGAGATGAAACCAGGAGAGAAAGGAATGGCATATATCAGCCGATGTCGCGAACTGCGCGACAAGCTTCTTCGATGTGGAGGGTCCATCTCTGAAGACGCCTTCGTGACGGTCATCATTGGTGGTCTCGGTCCTCAATGGCGCGCCACCAAAGCTATCCTCCGAGCCCACGGCAGAATCTCTGAAGCAGCACTCTGCGCCGAAATCCACGCCGAGCAGCAGGACATGGACCTGCAAGAAGAACGACACAGGAAGAAGACAACAGCATCAGAATTTGCCTTCCACACTCAGCGACGCTACAACAACTACAACAATCGACAGCAACAACCGAAGCCAGTACCTCCCTTCTGCCACATCTGCAAAACTTCAGGACACCCGCGCACGCACTGCCCAAATCGTCAACAGTCAACGACTCCGCAGCGGCACCTACGGCCTTCAAGCAACCAAGTCACGTCAACACAGGCGAACCCAACGACCCAAATTGAAGCTTCAACGACCTCAACGGGACAACCTGCACAAGGAGCAAGAAACATCGTTAGCTGTATGGCAAGACTGAGTGACTCTTGCGTCACGGAATCACCACCGTACTACTCACCGGAAGAACAACTCGATGAAACCACTCCTCGACGCGAGTTACTTCACCCGAACCCGACGTACGCCGCCATCGCCCAAAGCGAGCCATCCGGGAAGGACACATGGTTCCTGGATAGCTGCTGCGGGCAGCACATGTGTTCTTCGGGACGCTTCGTACAACGAGAGTATCAGCTTCAACGAGAAGTCGTCATCACCGTCGCCAACAACCAGAACCTGCGCACACGACGACAAGGCGTAGTACAACTTCAGTCACGGGAGACAAACGTCATCCTACAAATGTCCAAGGTTTTAATTGCAGAAGGTCTCGGATACAACTTACTGAGCGTCAGTCAGCTGATGGCGAAAGGCATCCATCTTGAAGCAGACAGCACCACCCAGGAGTTCAAGCTGTACCACGGGAGAGGCGGTCTCTACATCGGAAAGGCTCAAGAACAACGTCTTCGTTCTTGACTTCGTTCCCGATCTTGGCACCGCCGACAGTGACGCCATCGTGAACTTCACCAATTCGACACATCCTCCAGATCTTGATCCAGACTTCAGTCCGGGCGGCTTCTGGTACTCACACACCATTCCTGAAACAGAAAGAACAAGAGCGTTAGCAACGATTCAACAGTCGACAGCAGAGACAACATCGGCAGCAGCAGAGACAACATTGGCAGCAGCAGAGACAACGACAGCAGCAGCAGGAACATCAACACCAGTCGCCGGTCCTTCGACGGCACCACCCTTCATCGACGACACGCCACCAACACCCGCACAGCAGCTTCAACCAGCACCGCGAGAAGTTCACCGTAGCGCCAACTTCACCGCCGGCTTCTACTCCAACTCCGACATGTACCGACGCTCCCAAGGACACCGCGCCACTGAAGGAACCTGGCACGCAAGGATGGGACATCCGAGTCACACGGTGTTAAACAACACAATAAGAGCAGGAGTTCTTGACAAGGACTCACTCCTACTGACCGACGGCAGAGAACTTCAGCGAGCTCGAGGAACATGCTTCACCTGCCCTGAAGCAGACTTAACGCGACAGCCGTTTCCATCTCACCACAATCCAAGCGCCCCAGCTTACGCTCCGCTCGAGAAGGTGTACAGCGACATCCTGTACAACCGCGAACCTGGACAAAACACCTACAACTACACGATTACCTTCATCGACGCCGCGACCAGATACGTCTGGCACCTCAACCTACCCAGCCGCGACATGGCCTTCGAAGCGTTCGTCGCGTGGCTTCCTGCAGCAGAAAGAGAATCGGGCGTAAAACTAAAAAGCTTTCAGTCAGACGGGGGAGGAGAATACACCTCACAGAGGTTCAAGGACTACTTGGCAGAAAGGAGAATCAAGCGACTCATCTCCCTTCCCTACGCCCATCAACAGCAAGGTGTAGCAGAAAGGATGAACAGGACACTTCAAGCCACCATGCGCAAGCTGCTACGTGGCATGCATCTGCCCAACCACCAGTGGCCCGAAGCAATGGACCACGCCGTCATGCTGCACAACTTGCTCTCGTCATCATCGCTCCCGAACAACGCATCACCGCACCTGCTGTGGACAGGAAAATTGGGCAGCACAAAAATGTTACGAGTTTTCGGGTGCATGGTACAGTACCGACCACCATCTGCACGCGCCGGTCGATTCTCCCAACGAGCACAGTGGGGAGTACACCTGGGCATCGAAAAACACCACAACGCATGGAAAATCTTCGACATCAACAGCAAGGAAACAGTCGCAGCACGTGATGTAATCTTCTACGAACACCTCACCCTCGACGTTCATCTCGCGTACGTCAGAGCCAACAGACCTGACCTCACGGGCGGATTCACTGGCACGCGAGCCTTCGCCTTGGCAGAAGACGAAGCAGACTGGGACGAGCAGAACGTGGACCGAGCCTCGGAAGAAGCCGGACCTCTTCCCTACTGCCCAGTGGACGTACCAATGGACGACGAAGACCCACGCGAAAGCATCAACGCCGAAGTTTACTACCACTTCGCCGACAACGGTTACGTTACACCTGCTGAAGTCAACACCAACGAAGCAGAACGCGTAGGACCCAACTTCGCACCTGATCCAGAAGCTGGAGACGAAGCAGTCTATCCCGAGGACACCACACTCCCCCGCTACACACAGAGTGGACTCCAAATCCTTGGCCTCGTCACCGCAGTCCACGGCGCCGACATTCCTAAGGAGCCTGCGACGGTTCAACAGGCTCTGGGGGGGGAGCACAGGGAAAAATGGCGCGAAGCCATGGACAGGGAATTGAAGGCGTTAGAAGAACGCAACACCTGGAAGGTCGTCCCTATCGGCGTAGCACGAAACAAGACCATACTTACCGGAAAATGGGTCTTCCGTGTGAAGACGAAAGCAGACGGCACCATCGACAAGTTCAAAGCACGCTGGGTCGTACGCGGCTTCGACCAGGAGCACGGACGTGACTTCACCGAAACCTTCGCTCCGGTCAGCCGCCACACTTCACTGCGAATTCTCCTCGCGATCGCCGCCATGAAGAAGAAGAAGCTGCGACAAATCGACGTCGCGAACGCGTTTCTCTACGCACCTGTTGATGCAGAGATTTTTGTGGAGCTGCCGCACGGCTCCAACACAGATTCCACGCATGTCTGCCAGTTGCTCAAGTCACTCTACGGGATCAAACAGGCCCCGCGACTGTGGCAACGGTACTTGCACGCTCGCCTCATCCGCATCGGCTTCAAACAACTCCCGCACGATCAAGGAATGTACCGCCTCACGAAGAACGACGACTACGTCCTACTAATCGTCTACGTGGACGATCTCCTCTACATCGGGTCAAATGACGGCATCACTACCTGGTTCGAAGGGGAGCTGCAGCAAGACCTCACACTCACGGTCTCGCCTACCGTCACTCAGTACCTCGGCCTCAACATCCGAGAAGAAGAAGACGCGATCTACCTCAGCGCCGAAAAGTACGCCGACACCATCGCCAAACGCTTCGATCTCAACACCATACCGCTACACAACAGGAGCCGACAAGGAAAAATCCACCTTACTCAAACCCGCCGGCGTACGCGACTATCAGAGGAAGCTAGGATGTCTCCTCTTCGCAGCTGTTACCTGCCGTCCCGACCTCTCATACTCCGCAAGCCAGCTCGCTACCTACCTCAAGAAGCCCGAAACAGAGCACCTGGCGGAGCTCGACCGCGCTCTTCACTACTTCATCAGCACCCCGACGATCGGCCTAACGTATCACAAGAACGCAACTACACCAACCAAGCTAATCGGCTACGTCGACGCCGATCACGCCGGCGACTCCGACAACAGGCGCTCACGCACCGGCTACGTCTATCGCCTCGAACCTATCGGTCCTATCTCCTGGCAATCGAGCAAGCAGGAGTTAATCGCACTATCATCAGCTGAAGCAGAATATATTGCACTCTGCTCAGCCACCAAGGAGGGACTTTATCTTCGCGAGCTGCTGGAAGAAGCAAAGTTAGCCGAGTTACCCAACTTCACCCTGTTCTGCGACAATCAGTCAGCAATTCGCATCGCCAACAAGAACGGCTTCGCGAACAGGACGAAACACATCGCCCTGCGCTATTTCTTCGTGAAGGACGAGATCGAGAAGGGGAGACTCGAGCTGTCATACTGCCCCACGTTCGATATGGCAGCTGACTATTTGACCAAGAAGCTCGGAAAGCAGAAGTTCGAGTACTGCATGCTGCTGACTGGACAGAGCCACGTCATCAGCAACGACACTCCAGAAGCGAAGGGGAGTGTTGGAAACAGTGAATCTTAAGCGCTTCAGTCGTGTCGAAACATCGCACCAGAAGCGAAGCAAGCAGTACCGAAACAAACGCGAGTCAACCCTCGGAGGTTGAGAGGTTGCTGGAGGTTACGCGAAAGTCAAAGGTCAAGCGACCTTTGACCTGACAAATACAGCGCGACAGTTAAGGACACACAACTGACTCGTTACAGAGCAGTTGCCCGAGTCGTACTGTATCGAACCGCAACAGCAACAGTAAAGTAGTTACAAACTGCATCCTTTCATATTCCTTGTATTATTATATAATCTTGTACTTCCTTGCTATAATCAATCTACTTTGCCCTCACATACCAGCGCAAGGTGGTTCATAATTCTTCATTAAACGCTTCCGCTATTACAACACTATCCTACCCAGAGTTCTCCCTTGAAAAGATCCTAAGGGACTATCTCAGCCCAACAGGTTAAACCCTAGCTCATAGTCCTAGCTATGCCTACTATCTTAATATGGTAACAGAGTGGTTACGCCCTTGGCCTGTGGGCCCCACGATGCTTCCGCTGCTGTTTCGTGCTGTTTCCTGCCTGCCGCGCGCTCCGGGCGCGCGGCGATTGTTTTCTGCCCCGTCGAACCGCGTGTCGCCCCCCGTCGCCCGTCGCAAAGCCCCCAGGGACCCGCGCGTCGCCCCCCGTCGCCCGACGCGGCCCGCGCGACCTGCGCCAGGCCCGCGCGCGGCCCGTACGGGCTGCGCCAGGCCCGCGCGCGGCCCGTACAGCCCGCGCGCGGCCCGTACGGCCTGCGCCAGGCCCGCGCGCGGCCCGGGCAGCCCGCGCGCGCCTCGTCCGGCCTGCGGCAGGCCCGTGCGCGCGCCTCGTCCGTCCCCCGAGCTTCTGCCGGCGCCCCACCCCCGCTACTGCCCGCGTTCCTGTGTTAGGGTTTTGGGGTGGAGGGTATGGAGGTGCCGTGGGAGTGGAGCTCGGGGCACAGCAAGGGGTGTGTGACAGGGGGGTGTGGGACAGTTGGAGGAGGTTGAGCGGAGGCTGCCGTCTTGTCGTCCGCAGCACCTGTAGTCCGGGGCGCTGTCCTGGTAGCCCAGAGAGCCTGCTGCGCCTGTCGCCCGTGGGTCCGTTGCTCCTGCCGCTCGTCTTAGCCGCGGAGCCTGTTACTCCAGTAGTCCGGGGCGCTGTCCCGGTAGCCACTGTGCCAGCCGCTCCTGTTGCCCGTGTGTCTGCAGTTTCAGCCGTCGCCTCCCATCTCCTCTCACAGTTCCTCCTCCTCCTCACTTCGCCTCTTCTTCTGCTGCGCTCTGCAGGATGTACCACTTCAGGGGGTGTTTTGCACAAGGCTATTCCTGCATGCACTTAGGGGGTGTGTCAGAATATATAGTATATATATTTTGTATAAGTGCATGTAGTTCTAGCTTTAGTGTAGCCACATAGGTGTTATCTGTGGTGGTGCACCACTCCTTGCATGCTTCTCCTCTATTTGTACTTGTCATTCTATAGTTCAAACCCCTTCTTGCTTGGACATCTCTCTTGTGACTAGGTTAAACCCTAGCTCATAGTCCTAGCTATGCCTACTATCTTAACATAATCTAGATGCAGCATTGCAACTGTGCGGCTCGGTAACCGTACGCGGTTCGGTAACCGTTTGAACTTTTCCCGCACTTTTCATTTCGAATTCTTCCTGCTTGCAACCGTCTTCAATAAATGTCACGACGCTTGGTCTTTCGTCCTCGCTGCAGTCATCTTCGCATTAAGGATTCGTTACTTTAGGAATGTTTTTTCAATCATTCTATATCGTAACAGGCTGCAGCATTTGAATTAGTACGGTAAGTGCAGAGAGTGGAACTCAAGTTCAGTATACCTGGTGGGTGGAGAAGGCCTAGTGTCCTCCAACTAGAGCCTCAGAATTTTTTTTTTGAGTTGCCCAATTTCCAGGGTCGTCCCATGACGACTCCAATTTTTTTTCCAAGTCATTGTAGACTTATTTTCATTTTTTTTTTAACCAATCGTAAAGCTGTGCGCGTTGATTGACAATTGTTTTGTTCGCGGCAGCCCACCACCACCATTTTTCACTAGATAGCCTTGCATCAAGGTTCGCATGGATATGGATAGAAAGAGGAAAAGGGAAAGAGGGAGAAGGAAAAGGGAAAGAGGGAGAAGGAAAAGGGAAAGAAAGACACCAGAAACAACTCAAACGCAACACCCATAAAAAGCCCCATAAAAATACTCCATAAAGAAAAAACCCAACCAGGATCCCCTATCAGACGTCCCATCTCGCACCCCATTCCCCCTCGCCCCCCCCCCCCCCCCCCCAAGTCACATCTGCACATCCACCATGTAGGGGGCCTCCACCCAAAGAGGCCCGCCCTCCACCTCGACATCGTCCCTCTCCCGATCCACCAAGTCCACATTCAACCCCCCCATGGAAGACGCCGCCCGAAGCAGGATGACACGAGCTTGCGCCCGTTGTAACGCCACTCCGATGAGCGCCTTCAGAGACCCCAAAAGGTAAGCCGAGAACGAAGTGTCATCCTCCCGACAAGCCCCCCGTGACACAGCTAGCCCCACGTGCGCGTCCCCCTGCTGTCGAAGCCACCGCCGGAAGCGACCGCCGAGACACCCCCACGTCTCCACTATCAAAGGGGTGAACTGCACGCCTCGGTTCCGTGCAAGAAGAGGCGCGTAATCCCCCGTTTTGCGACGCTCCCACTCCTTTGCCGCCACGCCTATAGACCGCCCGCACTGCCCTAGCAGAGATGGAGACAGTGATAGCGGGTCCGCGACACTAATCTCTAAAGCATGAGCCTCCCCAGCCATTGGTCGTCGCACCGCTACGTCAACCCGCTTCCCCGGCAGCACCGCACTATCCTCCATCGTCACCACCCCCCCTGACGCCTTAGCGATCTTTGCCACCGCAAACTTCACCTCATCATGCACCCGAGATGGACCGTGTTGGTGCTTGCATCTCAGCGCATGATGCGGGTCTGCTGGGTCATCATACGCTGTGCCACAAACACACCTCCCCGCCACTTGCAGCTGCTGGATTGGGAGACCAAGCCGTATAGCAGCAGCAATGCCCCACTCCGCTGCAGTGAATGTGAGATCTGCCGGAACCCATGCACCAGCCCCCGGGCCCTGAAGGGATGTGAAACGGGCCAGGGTGGCATCGTCACGAGCCAAGCGGCGGAGTGCCTGGAGCTCCTCAACAGCCAACTGCCGCTGCCGCGCCTGGAAAAGCCGAAGAGGAGGGGCCGCCACACACAGGGGTAAGTCCGGCAGCTCCTGGCGTATAGTCGCGGGCAACTGCTCAATGGCCTTGGCAAACCACGGGTCAAGAAGCTCCGCCCCCGCCGAAGTGGTGAGGTACTCTGCGAACATCGCCTCCTCGCCCGCCACCCCCAAATGTGCAATATCCCGTGCGGCCTGCGCCCACCCACAAACATAGGAGAGCGGACTCAAAGAGGCCGCCGCCCGGATCCCAAACCCTCCGAGGCGCACAGGGAGATGCAGCTGCATGCGTGCGCGCCTAGACCTGCCGGGGTCCTGCTCCCAAGTGCCAGGGGGGAAAAGCTGCTCAAAGCAATCCTCCAGACAGCTGTCCCACTCTCTAAAGGCCTCCACCACCTCCGGCCGCGGCGGCATAGTCCGGGCCAGGTACATCGGCCGTGCTGAAACTGCAATAGCGAGGAGATGCGAGGCCATCTGGGGGTGGTCGAGCAGGGGGAGCCACGGCAATGGCGCCTGCAACTCGCGAAGCCGCTTCCGTAATCGGGCCCCCTCCCAATCCTCCTCCCCAATAGGCACGCCCACCACAGTGAGACCCTCCTCCTCCCGCTGCATCCCCAAAGGCAATGCCCGCTCCATATCCCCACCTCCACGCTCCCAAAACCTGCACTTGTGCGCCTGCACTTCCAGCCCCACCCACTCCAACCTCTCCCGCAGCACCCCAAAAGCCTCCAGAATCCTAGCCGCTGGTCCCAGGATGTAGGTATCGTCTGCATAGCTCAAGAAAAGTAGGTCCCTGAAATCTCTCGTCACCGTCCCCAGCACCTGCTGCTGCGTGAAAGCGAAAAGAAAAGGGCCGAGCGGGTCCCCCTGTCGCGATCCTCGTGCCGACTCAAGACTCTGTACGAAAGGGCCCGCTCGGAGGTACAGGTCGCTAGGTGTCCCATAGAAGACACGCAAGAATGGGATCATTCCTGAGAAAGGCGACTCCTTCAGCCCCTCGAACATCGCGTGGCGATGAAACGAATTGAAGGCGTTCGCGACATCTATCTGCAGCGCACACCAGTCGGGGTGAGTGGCCAGCGCTGACCGGAAAGAATGAGTAAGAATCTCCACCCCGGCCCTGGTGCCCACTCCCAGCTGGTTACACGGCAGAAAATAAGAAGCCATCACAGGGCGAAGCGAGATGCAGAGAGCTCGAGCGAGGATACGCGGAAGCACCTCCCCGATCGCCACCGGCCGGACGTCACCGTTGGGTTTGGAAAGCCCGACTAGGTTGGATGCGGCGAGCCAGGGCCGAGCTCGCTCGGGGACCTGTCCCGCCACCCATTGGTTGAACACTTCCAGCAGGTGGGAGAGGCAGGAAGGTTCCGTGAGGAAAGTGTCGCGCAGATGCTCTGTGACCCATCCCGATGGCCCTGCAGCTGAGGCGCGAGCAGCTGTGTGGATAGCTCTAGCCAGGATGTCGGTCGTGAGTGGAGGCCGCTGAGGAGCGTCGACAGTAAACTCACGAACCCACGGTGGTACCTCGCCACTGCTAGCTGGGTGCTTCCCTCGCAGCGACTGCACCATAGCCTCAGACGGTCGAGCCAACTCTCCTGCTGTGAGGCAAGCCAAACCACGGCTCCACTCTCCCACTTTACACCGAGATCGGCACCGTGACAGGCGGATGGCCTCCGGGTCCTGGTCAGAGCACGTGTAGGCAAGTGGGCGAACTGCTGGCCGTGCCGCCGCCATGGCAGCGTCGAACAACTCCCGCCACCTCCCCTCCCAGAAGGCCCCCAGCCGCTCTATGATCAGCGCCTTCTGACCTATGCCTGGCTTGGGAGGCACGGCTAGGATGAGGCGCGGAAACGCCAGGAGTAGGAGGGTAGCAGCTTCATCTCCCGGTCGGCTCTTCAGCCGCTTCAAGATGCAACAGAGTGCGTCTAAGACCCCGGACCGGGCCCGCTGCGGGATCCGGCGCACTGTCCTCCCTCCAACCGCCTCCACACAGAAAAATGCCTCCCACTCCCATGACTTAACCCCTGCCCACGCCTCGTCCCCAAATTCCCGCGGCGTCGGTCGCTCCTGTGTGTCGGTCTCCACCAGAGACGGGATCGAGCCAAGTGCCTGCGCGCGTCTCTCCGCCTCAGCCGCCCGGCATACCCTCATGTGGTTCGCAGCGGCCCCTCTCGTGGCGAACGTGTGGAAACACGTGTCACACGGGAAACGGGGGCATGGGGAAGGCGGACTGGGTGGTTCTCCGTCCGCCTCTGACTCCTCCGCAGTCGCCATGGGGGTATCAAACTCCAAAAGTCGGCACCACTCCTCCAACTGCTGTTCCCGGTCGTCCATCGATCCCCCCCCTGCCTGCTGCGTACCCTGGGGTGCCCCGGGCACCCTCGGCTCCCCTCCTGCCTGCTGCACTCCCTGGGGTGCCCCGGGCACCCTCGGCTCCCCTCCTGCCTGCTGCACTCCCTGGGGTGCCCCGGGCACCCTCGGCTCCCCTCCTGCCTGCTGCACTCCCTGGGGTGCCCCGGGCACCCTCGGCTCCCCTCCTGCCTGCTGCACTCCCTGGGGTGCCCCGGGCACCCTCGGCTGCCCCCCTGCCTGCTGCTCTCCCTGGGGTGCCCTGGACACCCTCGGCTCCCCTCCTGCCTGCTGCACTCCCTGGGGTGCCCCGGGCACCCTCGGCTCCCCTCCTGCCTGCTGCACTCCCTGGGGTGCCCCGGGCACCCTCGGCTCCCCTCCTGCCTGCTGCACTCCCTGGGGTGCCCCGGGCACCCTCGGCTCCCCTCCTGCCTGCTGCACTCCCTGGGGTGCCCCGGGCACCCTCGGCTCCCCTCCTGCCTGCTGCACTCCCTGGGGTGCCCCGGGCACCCTCGGCTCCCCTCCTGCCTGCTGCACTCCCTGGGGTGCCCCGGGCACCCTCGGCTCCCCTCCTGCCTGCTGCACTCCCTGGGGTGCCCCGGGCACCCTCGGCTCCCCTCCTGCCTGCTGCACTCCCTGGGGTGCCCCGGGCACCCTCGGCTCCCCTCCTGCCTGCTGCGCTCCCTGGGGTGCTCCGGGCACCTCCGGCTGCCCCCCTGCCTGCTGCGCTCCCTGGGGTGCTCCGGGCGCTCTATGGGGTCCCCCTGTCACCCCCGGCTGCCCCCCTGGCTGCTGCACTCCCCGGGGTGCCCTAGTCCTCTCCGCCCGACCACCGGTCTGCCACCCTCCCTGGGTTGCCTCTGTCGCCTCCGGCACCTCCCCGGCCTGCAGCACCCCCTGAGGCGCCCTTGTCGACCCCTGCTGACCCCCTGGCTGCTGCTCGCCCTGGGATGCTCCTTGCAACTTGGCTGCGTGTCGTCTCCCTCTTCGGCCCCGAGCTCGCGACCTTTTCGCTTGGCCTGCGCCGCCCGGGCTAGCGACCCCCTGCTGAACCCGCGCCTGTTGCTCTTGCAACCCACTGATCGGCTCTTCAAGTTGCATGCTTCTACGCTCTTGGGGCCGGTTCCTTTCTCGACACCCTTGCTGCTCCCCTTCTTGCGGCTGAGACTGATTCTCCGTTTGACACCCCTCCTGTACGCTTCCCTGCCGCTCTCCCCCCCCCTCCTCCTGTGCCTCCTCCATCTCCACCTCCAACACCTGCGGCCACTCAGCTTGCAGCCCAAGCTGTCTCTCGACCTGCTGCTCCGTTACCATTCCTATCTCTATCTCCATGTCCACTTCCGACTCCTGCTCCCCCCCAGCCTGCGGGTCTTCCTTCCCCTCTGCCGGCAGCTCTTGCTGCCTCGTTGCCTGCGGCTCCTGCTGCCCTCCAGCCTGCAGCTCTTGCTGCCTTTCAGCCAGCAGCTCCTGTTGCCCCCCCACATCCATCACCATCACCGCCTCCGAAGCCTGCTGCCCCTCGACCTGCCGGTCCTAATCCCACCCAGCCTGCGACTCCTGCTGCCCCCCAGCCGACCCCTCTTGCTGCCTCCCAGCCCGCAGCTCCTGCCGCCTCCAGGTCGGCCCCTCTTGCTGCCCTCCAGCCTGCAGCTCTTGCTGCCCTCCAGCCTGCAGCTCTTGCTGCCCTCCAGCCTGCAGCTCTTGCTGCCCTCCAGCCTGCAGCTCTTGCTGCCTTCCAGCCGGCAGCTGCTGCTGCCCCCCCATCTCCATCTCCGCCTCCAAAGCCTGCTGCCCCTTTGTCTGCGGCTCCTGCTCCTTCCCAACCTGCGGGTCCCATTCAACCCCAGCCTCCAGCTCCTGCTGCCTCCCAGCCTGCAGCTCCTGCTGCCTCCCAGCCTGCAGCTCCTGCTGCCCCCCAGCCTGCAGCTTTTGCTGCCTTCCAGTAGGCAGCTCCCATTGCCTCCTCATCTCCATCTCCAACTCCAACGTCTGCTCCCCCTCAGCCTGCAGGTCCTGCTCCCCCCCAGTCTGCGGGTCCTGCTCCCCCCCAGCCTGCGGCTCCTGCTCCCCCCCAGCCTGCGGCTCCTGCTGCCCCCGGGCTTGCGGGCCTCGCCGCGCTCCTTCCCCTTGACCCCGCGGAACTCCTGATTTGCGCCTCCGTTCCTGTCTTCGGGCTAATCGGGGACCACGTGTCGCCGAGTTGTCGCATTTAGTGAGTGCCGGGCGTGCTAAAGGGGTGTTAAGTTCTCGCCGACGCTTGTCATGCGACTCCTGTAGACGCTGGCGATGTGCCTCCCAAGCTGCCATCGCCGCGTCGGAGGTGTTGCCTTGCCTGTGCTCTCCATTGCCACTTTCGACCACTTCTCTAGTGGCCACGCCTAGGTCGGTATCGAGGCGTTGCCTCTTGGTCAGATTGTCGTGGAGGCACCTAGTGACTTTGTCGCACATGCCGCGGACGAGTGGTCCCTCCTGCTGCTCCGTAGGCTCTCTCCCCCTCTTGTGCCCGGCTATTGGGCAGGTCGCCTTTGAAGTCATCGTTGTCATTCCTTCCTCCGTGCTTCCGGTGGCCCATTTCGCCTTGCCGTCACGTCCTCCTCCCTCCCGGACCCCGGCATCCCCGGGGTCCGGGCTGTCTTCCATGGTTCCGCTGTGACGTCACGTGTCTCGATGTCGGGGCGTGGATCCCGCACCTGGGCAGCCGGTCTCAATGTGGGGGCGCTGATTTGCAGCGCCGGATCTGAGGCTCGTCCTAAGCGGCGATTTCGCTGGCTGGCGCGCTGCAGAGCGTCCTAAGCGGCGATTTCGCTGGCTGGCGCGCTGCAGAGCGACCTAAGCGGCGATTTCGCTGGCTGGCGCGCTGCAGAGCGTCCTAGGCGGCGATTTCGCTGGCTGGCGCGCTGCAGAGCGTCCTAAGCGGCGATTTCGCTGGCTGGCGCGCTGCAGAGCGACCTAAGCGGCGATTTCGCTGGCTGGCGCGCTGCAGAGCGACCTAAGCGGCGATTTCGCTGGCTGGCGCGCTGCAGAGCGACCTAAGCGGCGATTTCGCTGGCTGGCGCGCTGCAGAGCGACCTAAGCGGCGATTTCGCTGGCTGGCGCGCTGCAGAGCGTCCTAAGCGGCGATTTCGCTGGCTGGCGCGCTGCAGAGCGACCTAAGCGGCGATTTCGCTGGCTGGCGCGCTGCAGAGCGTCCTAGGCGACCAACAATCTTGGTTGATAAATCTGGTAGACTTATTTTCATCAAGATATATAGCGAGATGAGGTGGTGTCATCCAATTTTGAGGTTTCCTCCATTATTTGATTTCCTGTCTTTACATCAACAGTCGTACAACTGCATTATTGATTCTTCGACGGACGCCTCACCTATAATACATGCGACAAATGAGCCGACCAATGAGCAATAGCGAGAAATTTAGTCGCAAACCAATGAGCACTACACCCGGAGGTCCCCCAAAGTCGGAGCTATCGCCTGCCCAGCGAAACGAACGTTGCATTATGAAAGTTTCGATCGCGCACCAATGAATGAGCACCATTGAACACGATCGAACCCGTCGTAAGGCAGCAGGCATCGGGAGAAGTGCGTCACGGAGTCATCGCGAGCCGCGATGTCTGACTTTTGGGATGGAATGGAACATAAAGCGGAGCGAATTTTCACATTCTAAATCATCCAAACCCCCCGTCACACAATCCCTCATCATCGCAGCTCTTTGCCCTGTAATTTTCGCGCTACTAGTTCCTAGCTTACACCTCTGAAGACTCTCTGCGACCGTGCGTGACTCTACACGATGGCGAATTACAAGACTCTCCTGACGCTCTTTATTTCGTTCACTATTATCGGTAAGAACTCCCAACGAAAGAGACATTCTAGGAGCCGTTCCAAAAGCAATGTCTATTCATTGTACTAACGGCATCTACGCGACCTTGTCGTCATGTTTTGATATCGCAGCATTTAGCGTCCAGTCTTTGGCAGCCGGAAGTACGCCGTCGCTCGATCGAGTTCAGCACCAGCGCAAACTTAATGATGCAGCTACCAACATTGATTTCAACGTCCCCACGGATGATCAACCCGCGAATTATCTCAACGACCCCGCGCCGGTTGATCTCAACAACCCCGCCAATGATCTCAACAACCCCGCCAATAATCTCATCAACCCCGCCAATGATCTCAACAACCCCGCCAATGATCTCAACAACCCCGCCAAGGATCTCAACAACCCCGCCAATGATCTCAACAACCCCGCCAAGGATCTCAACAACCCCGCCAATGATCTCAACAACCCCGCCAAGGATCTCAACAACCCCGCCAAGGATCTCAACAACCCCGCGAAGGATCTCAACAACCCCGCCAATGATCTCAACAACCCCGCCAAAGATCTCAACAACCCCGCCAATGATCTCAACAACCCCGCCAAGGATCTCAACAACCCCGCCAATGATCTCAACAACCCCGCCAATGATCTCAACAACCCCGCCAAGGATCTCAACAACCCCGCCAATGATCTCAACAACCCCGCCAAGGATCTCAACAACCCCACCAATGATATCAACAACCCCGCCAAAGATCTCAACAACCCCGCCAATGATCTCAACAACCCCGCCAAGGATCTCAACAACCCCGCCAATGATCTCAACAACCCCGCCAATGATCTCAACAACCCCGCCAAGGATCTCAACAACCCCGCCAATGATCTCAACAACCCCGCCAAGGATCTCAACAACCCCACCAATGATCTCAACAACCCCGCCAATGATCTCAACAACCCCGCCAATGATCTCAATGACGACACCACCGATGATCTCAATGACGACACCACCGATGATCTCAATGACGACACCACCGATGATCTCAATGACGACACCACCGATGATCTAAATGACGACACCACCGATGATCTCAATGACGACACCACCGATGATCTCAATAACGACACTACCGATGATCTCAATGATGATTCCACCACTGACGACACCACAGTAACCAGCATCGGTACCGGTGGCACAATCCCCACCCTTGGCGCTGCTCCCGAGGTAGCTGTGAGCACCACTATGACTGTCGGCGGCTCGTCCTACGCGTTCAATTCGCTTCGCTGCGTGAACCTCAAGCCCAGCAACGCGCGCGGCGCAAACGCGGCGAAGCGGAGCGTGACGGTGTGGTGGGACCGAAAGACGGCGACGACGGCGACGGCAACATGCAAGGAGCTCAAATTCTTCGCCAACGCCGACTGCGACGGCTACGCTGTTGACAAAATGATCAAGCCCAAAGCCAATCCTATGCGCAAGTTCTTCCGCCTCCCCAAGGCCACGTGAGCTCTCCGCCCAGCCATGCTGCTTCCTGTCTCTTCAGCGCTGTTTCCTGCTGCTCTGCGCTGCTCCCCGCTGCTCCCCACTGCTTTCCGCTGCTTCAGGCCGCCCCCTGGTACTCTGTACTCTCTGCTACGTCCCTGTTGCTCCCTGCTCATTCCTTCTTAACGCTGCTATTTCCTGATCTTTCCCGATGCTTCACTATTCTTGCCACGGGACAGATCTCAACCGTTGGCACTCCCATGGTGTAAAATCTGGCCCTAGCTCTTGCTCACCAACCCATGCTGCTGCCATTCTCCTCCCCTTCCCCATGGACAGCACCAAGAAGATTCCCAAGACTGCCAAGTCCGTCTTCTGCACTGCCGGTCCCATTCGCAGTGAGTAATCATAGTCACGAATGACTACGGGAAATCTCTTTCTCTCGCTGCAATTAGACCCATATACAGTTATATATCTATCAATACACGCACACACACTTGCACATTTGTACCTTTTGCATGCTTCCGACCATACTCAATACACCCATGTGCTTGTCTCTTCCTCTAAACCGAACGTGCAGACCACTGACAAGAAGTACAGCTGGCAGATTCTGCAAGATGTTGACGGCAACGCCTGTTGTGGATCGCCACTTAGGAGAGTTCTTCCGCTCAATTCTTGGCAGTGCTTGTTGTGGATCGCCACTTCTTGCTTGTCCTCTCCGCCATTCCATCCTTGTTACCTATTTTGGTGGGCTGGGCCTTGTTGGCTGGGGTCTTCCTCCTTTTTGTATAACATATATTGAGTATATATGGCCGGGTTACAAACGCTTTCATACCAGTGCTTCTAGGTGGATCTGGTCGATAATGGGCCTTAGGTAATCGTGTCTACATGCCAAACGTCACAACAATCCTCATGGCCGCGTCACCACATCGCAAAGTATCAGCAACGAGTAGATACCCTGCTGCCCAAGATAGAAGAAAAGCTGCATTCATGCTCAGAAGCTCAGGAGCGATGCACTAGAACAGGGGGGTTTGAAACGTATAGCATTGGGGAAGTCCTGCCGTGCAACAAATCCGTTTCACAACGAGTCCCTGAGTTCAGTTCTAACATGCTTCAGTTCAGCCTTGTCATACGGTAGACGTAGTATGTCAACATGTTGGAAAAAAAAAAATTCAATGACTGCTTTTTACATTATTTGCAAGGAGAGGAACTAGTTTCATTGCTAGATGATACCGGTAACATGGTTGCATTATTGTTTCGTTGACAGCTCACCAATTTGTTCGCTCAAGAGGCCTCACCAATAATGCAGACGAGAGATGAGCCCACCAATGAGAACTAGCGAGAGGTGTGGTCGCACACCAATGAGCACTTCTGATAGGTCTTCCCAAGTCAATAGATTCAGGAAGCTATTGCATTCTCAGCTACACGAAGATTGCATTATGGGAGTTTTGATCGTAAGCCAATGAACGAGCACAGCTGAACGCGTGTGTGTGTCGCCTGACCACTTGCGACTGCCCGTCGCACGAGCAGGTATTTGGAGTGCAGAGTATCCCGAGCCGCAATGTTCCGCCTAGCTTGGTATGGAAGATAAATCGGAGCGGATTCGCGCGTTCTGATTTAGCCTTCTCATCACACAGCTCCCTCATTACAGCTACTAGCCCTGTAATCTCATCTTCGCGGAGCTGGATTTTTCGCGCTACTGGTTTTTCGGAACGGTCATCCTACCTTACACTTCCGAAGACCCTCTGCTGGAATAGCAGGACTAGCAACTCCACATCCGACCGTGCTCATCTCCACCACGATGACGAATCACAAGGAGACCGCTCTCGTGACGCTCTTTATTACGTTCGCTATCATCGGTAAGCAGTTTCGGTACTTCTGTGGAACGGAAATCTGGGAGCGTTTCGAAACGCGACACGCCCTTTTGTTTTTTTTTTTCCTCCTGATTGTACTAACTGCACTTTGTGTGCCTTGATATGGCAGCATGAAGCCTACAAACCTTGGTTCAGGCCCAAACTCCTGTCCCGCCTGATGCTACTATTACCACCACTGGAGAAGTGCCACAAACTCCGACCCCACTTACTGATACTGCTACCACCACCACCAAAGTCAGTCAAGAGCAGCCCAAAACTGACCCGTCCCCATCTACCCCCACCACCGCGGTGACTGAACAGCCTCTACCTATTCCTCCCCCACCTACTGATACCACTATTCCTCCCCCACCTACTAATACCACTATTCTTCCCCCACCTACTAATACCACTATTCCGCCCCCACCTACTAATACCACTATTCCTCCCCCACCTACTGATACCACTATTCTTCCCCCACCTACTAATACCACTATTCCGCCCCCACCTACTAATACCACTATTCCGCCCCCACCTACTAATACCACTATTCCTCCCCCACCTACTGATGCCACTATTCTTCCCCCACCTACTAATACCACTATTCCGCCCCCACCTACTAATACCACTATTCCTCCCCCACCCACTAATACCACTATTCCTCCTCCACCTACTAATACCACTATTCCTCCCCCACCTTCTAATACCACTATTCCTCCCCCACCTACTAATAGTACCACTATTCCGCCCCCACCTACTAATACCACTATTCCTACCCCACCTACTAATACCACCATTCCTCCCCCACCTACTAATACCACTATTCCTCCCCCACCCACTAATACCACTATTTCTCCCCCACCTACTAATACCACTATTCCTCCCCCACCTACGAATACCACTATTCCGCCCCCACCTACTAATGCCACTATTTCCACCCCTACGACTGGTACTAATACCACCAGCGGCACCATTGTTGATACTCCCGAGGTAGCTGTGGCCACCATGGTGACCGTTGAAAGCTCAGACTACACATTCGATGCGCTTCGCTGCATGAACTTAAAACCCGCCAAGGGGAGCGGCGGCGCGAATGCAGAACAGAGCGTCACGGTCTGGTGGGACCGACAGGCGCGGAACAGCAACGCACCGAGAAAGGCGGGCGGTGACATGGGCAATCCGAGCAGCGCCAGCGCCAGTGCCACGGGTGCCGCCCCGGCCGCCGCGTGCAAGGAGGTGCAGTTCTTTGCTAGCGCCGACTGCCACGGCAACGCTGTCGAGAAAGTGACCCAGCCCGATGCCGATTCCCTGAGCGATCGCCCCCGCAAATCCACGTGAGCTCTCCGCCGCCCAGCCCTGCTGCTTCATGCTGCTCCCTGCTGTTCCATGCTGCTTCCCGCCCTCGTTTCTACTTCTCTTTGCTGCTTCCTGCTGCTTCCTGTTGCTTCCTGCTGCCCCCCCCCCCCCCCCCCCCCGCTTCGTGATGCTCCCTTGTTCTTGCCATGAGGGTGCATCGCAACTGTCACTCGCATGGTGCGGGATCTGGCTTTTACTCTTACAGTAGCTCGTGCAGTAGCTCGTGCAGTAGCTCGTGCTCACCAACCGCATGCTGCTGTCATGCTCCTCCCCTTTCCCATGTGCAGCACCATGAAGATCCCCAAGACTGCCAATTCCGTCTTTTGCGCTCTTGCTCCGAAACACAGTGAGTAGTGGGAGTCACAATTAGCTACGGGAATGGCTCTTCTCTCGCTCATCTCTCTCATCATCTCTCTCTCTCTCTCTCTCTCTCTCTCTCTCTCTCTCTCTCTCTCTCTCTCTCTCTCTCTCTCTCTCTCTCTCTCTCTCTCTCTCTCTCTCTCTCTCTCTCTCTCTCTAATGGTCCTTGTATTGATATGGCAGCCAATTACATGCATGCAAGGTATAGAAGCAAATGTAGTAACGAAAGCAAATCCTACACTATCCCCTGCCCCCCCTCTAAAGTTCCAGGAGGGGCTCTATTACTGCAAAACAGTCCCCCAGATTCAACTTCTGCCCTATACCACCCACAGGCGGGTTCTCTGCTGCTGCAGCCTCACCCAACTTGATAAGGAGGCCCACAGATTGGGCCCTCTGAAGGGCCACCGACCATCTCTGTCGAAACTGGTGCAGAAACTTGGCGGCATAGTAGGATTTTGAGTCGGCGTTGAAGTGGCGCCGAGCCGCTGTGTCTGCAAGAAGCTTGAGGAACACGGGCACCTCCGCGCATGGGCAGCCATAGGTGTCTACCGCTAGTGGGAAGAAGCCGACCGTCTCTGGGCGGTTGGCGTAGTGTTTGATCTTCTTGTCTGCTTGCTCTTGTGCCGCCCACCCCCTGCCTTTTTGAGCCTCAGGATCCCGGGTGCTGATGGGGTCCGTGACCGTGACGTCGCAGATGTACACCGCCCCACTGCTACGATCCGTCATCGTGAAGTCGGCCGCTTGCTCTTCGATGGGGCTGTGAACGGCCGACTCCCGATGAACAATAAAACCTGCATCCTGCGCCATGCTGATGCAAGCGTCCCGTAGCTCATTGTGTGTGTTGATGCGGTGCTTGCCCGTGCCGCAGCGAAGGAGGTGATTCGGGAGGCGTGGGTCGGTGATAGCTGTGTGGTCAGCGCAATCACATTTCTTCGGCGTTGAGAAGGGCAGGGCCAGCCGGAAACGCACCGCGTTGGCGAAGTGCACTGGCCCGATACGCCGTGTTGCTGCGATGGGGATGGCCGTGAGCCAGTCACCTGTGCCGTAACCCGTGAGAGAGAACATCCGCTGCGTGTGGCCAGAGAGCGGATTCAGCTTCATGCGTCGTGTTGCTGCCACTTGCACGGCATATCTGCTCCCATGAACCTTGAGGCCGAGTACATGCTGTAGCCTCACATCGGACCGTTCGAGCCGCTCCTTCTCCAGCAGTTCCCGAGCATCGAGGGGCAGCGCCGCCTCGCACGCTGCAAGCCAAGCGTGCAGCAGCGTGCCACTGTCTCGCGGTAGTAGCATGTGAAGCAGCGCCCGCGCCAAAGCATTCTCGGGTCCCAGCTCGAGGGTGGACAGAAAGCAGGCGGCCTGTGTGAAGCTAGCCGCGAATCCGTATACCCCTTCAACTAGGGGATCAGTTATGCCTATCCCACCGAGCGACGGCGGCAGCGAGGCCTGGTCCCATACGCGCGCTTGCTCAGCCCTACACGTGGGAACGCGTATGTCGCATGAAGTCAGCAGAGCAATGAGGAGGTCTTTCCCCCACTGGCTCCAACATTCGCGAGGCAACAGGTGCAACGGCGTCGTCCTAATAAGGTAAGCAACCCGCCTCGAGATACAGCGTGTGATGAGGAGAGCGGCGACATGCGGATCAGCGCGCTCGATGAGTGAAAGGGGCCTCGCCATCTCATCCAGCTGGTCCGCCAGGAATTTAGCTGCGCCGCTGTCAGGTCCCAGGAAGCTTCCCAGGAGACGCACGCCTTCCCCCGAGAAAGGTACCCCTGGTGGAAGCATCTCGTGCTCTGCTGGATTTGCACTCCAGGCCGCACACTTTTGGGGATTGTGCTTCAGGCCCAGGTGTGCCAGCTTGTCGGTGAAGAACATGAAGGCAGCTACAGTGTTCGGTGTATCACCCAAGAACGTGATGTCCTCCGCATACGCCAAGCAAAGCACGTCAGGATGTGCTTCAGCTGTTTCGCGGAGGGTAGCGTGTGTCCCTGCTGCGAACAGGAGCGGGCCAAGTGGGTCGCCTTGGCGCACACCCCGTTCGCTACTCAGTGGGTCCGAGTTGAAATTGGAGTCGAGGAGTAGTTGCGACGGGATACCATACGTTAGTTTCACTAGTGGCAGCAGCAGCAAAAGGGTGGGGTCGTGTAACGCGGAGGCGATGGCGTTTCGCGATATGCTGTTGAATGCGTTCGAAATGTCAGCCTGTAGGACTAGGCTGTTTGGGCGGGCGTCCATGTGGGCCCTGGCTGCATGGATAACTGCTTCAGCGCCACCTGGCACTGCCACCCCGTACTGTAGAGGTAGAAAGAAAGAACGCGCTGCGTCCCCCATAGCAGCCAGCGCGGCTTTGGCTGTGAGTCGTGTCAGGCACTCCCCGATCGCGATTGGCCGAGCCCCCCCTCCCGGCTTGGCCAAGGCGATGAGGCGTGAGGCTGTTAAAAGATTCGCCACCGAGCCTGGCAGATTTCCTCCCAGGATGGTGTTGACCAAGGCGTGCAGATGGGTGCTGACCAGTGCGTTGGTAAGCGCCGCGTCGCGCAGATGCTCAAATGTCATTCCTGACGGTCCGGCTCCCACCCCGTTTTCGCATCGCCCCAACAATTTTGCGAAGTCAGGATGGGCGATTGACAACTTTGACCCGAGATGTTCAGGCCAGGTCACTGACCCGTGAGCAGCGGGGGGGTGTTTTTGGCGCAGTTCCTCCAAAATATCTATGCCAGGAGTGCAGACGGGCGTTGACTCGAGGGCCAGCACGGCTCGGCGCAGACTGCCACGTTTCGCCAGACCTTCCGCACGATTGATGACCCCAGTCGCGTCGGGCTGGTGCTGTGGCGGAGGTGGCGTGTTGACCGCGTCCACCGCCTGCCTGTACAACTGCTCCCATTCGCCACGTTGGAAGGCCCGCAGCCGAGCCTTGACCCCATTCCAATCCGGTCGCTGCGGCGAGGTTTGACGAAGTGTCAAACGCGGGAGAAACAGCAGCAGGCGCCATCCTGACTCTGACTCGGGGTGTCGCGACAGGTGGAGTAACGGTGTCAGCATCGCGACTGCGAAAAGCTGGCACAGATTCGGCGGTAAACGCCTCGACAGCGAAGGCTGACGACTGTCGCTGAGGGCCGCGACATCCCAGTTCGCGATGGCAGCGAACAAATCCAGCCGCTCTGCAAGCTCGTCAGCTGAAAAATAGCGGGGAATTAGCCCAGACGGTCGCGTCGCGGAGTTGCCCGGGGCGAACCGATTTCGTCCAGCGCGCCCCGCTGTGGCTGGTTCGTTCGAAGTTGGAATCTCGCCCATCCGTTCGGCATCCAACGGACCAGGGGCCCCCTGCTGCTGTTCCACTCCTGAAGCTATCACTGCTGTCGCTCTCCCAGCAATCCCTCTCCTAGCAGGTTCTCTTATAGCTCCCTCGTCCTCCTGCTCCTCGTCCTCACTCGAGGGAAGAGCCTCCTCCCTATAAGAGGGGTCTGCTAATTCTTCCTCTGCATAAGTTGCCTCCATAGTGGTTAAAGCCCTGCGTGCCTCCGCCTGATACCCGTTCTCCGGTCCTCCGCCCGTCCCGCTGACTGTCTGCTCCCCAGGCCCGCGACGCCCTCGTCCTTGAGATGGTGATTGACGGCGCTCCTGAGCCGTCGCCAGTGCGCGCTGCCGCCTGGTCGGCAAGGACCGCCACGCCCCAGTCTGCCCTCGAAACGGCGACCATTCCGACGAACCCCCCTGCACCGCTGGTTCCGATGCCCGCGACAGCAACCTCTGAAAAGATTCCTCCCCCCGTACTCGCACGTCCATCCGTTGTGGCGGAGTCTGGCCAGCCGGCGCAGATTCCTGCTCCGCCCGCTCCTGCCGATCCTGCGCCTCTGGCTCCTCTCGGCGCGCCTCTGGCGTCTGCTCCCGCCGGGACTGCCGCAGACCTCCCTGCACCCGGCGTGTCCACTGTGTTGCTCCCGGTTGTCCCCGTCGTGACTGCTCCGGCCTCCGCGACGTCCCCGCAGGCGGCGTCCGCCACCACTGGCGGCCCGGCCCCGATTGCGTCGCCTGCGACGGAGGTTCAGCCTGTTCCTGCTGCGCCGAACCCTCCGGCTGGTCAGCCATCGCGTCCCCCGTCACCGGACCGCCGCCAGTCTCGCCAGCATTCCCCCGCTCCCCAGAAGGAGCGAGCATCGTCCCGTCGCCGGCGCAATTCCCCTCGGCGCTATCCTCAGCAAGGCCAGTGGCCCGCTCACCGCAGTGGTCGTGGTGGGTGGTGGGGTCCGCAAGGCCGTGGTGGCGGCATGGCGTATGATCCGCCTGTGAGGATGGCGGATCTGCAGCGGCTAGTGTCGGACGCGATGCGCGAGGAGAGGGCGGCGCAGTCTCAGGGCAGTTCAATGCGTGCGGCGCCGACATTCGTGGCTGCACGGCAAGCCCCTCTCCCTGTGAATCGCTCACAGGCCGCTGCCGTCCCGGCTCCTGTTCCGCCTCCTGCGGCTCCTGCGCCCGCTACCTCGGCCCCTGCTCCGACGTCCCGTCTTCAGCTACCGCCCGTTCCGCCAGTGGCGGGGGTGGAATTTGTGCCCGCGGGGAGTGGGGCGGCGACGACTCCCTACCTGCCTGCCGTTGCTGGCGGGTCGGCCCCTCTTCCCGCCGATGGGTCGCTTCTCTTTCTGGCTGAGGCGCTTCAGCCACCGCAGACTCGAGTACCTGAGGCGGTTCTCAGCCAGCTGTTTCGCCTCGCCGAGAGCCTGCACGCTGTTCTGCTGATCCAAGTGCTTGCTCATTCATCCCTCCTTGCGATTCCCCCTGACACGCTTCAGGATCGGTCACGTGACGTGTGTCTTGACGCGGCCGATCAGCTCGCCCAGCTGCTGGCGCCCGTGTTGGCTGCGCCCTCGGAGGGAGGCGTTGCTGCTGCGGGACAGCTTGACGATGCTGTCCGCGGCCTGCGGCGCCATTTGCGTGCAGGTTCTGGATCCGCAGCGATCGGCGCAAGCACGCTTGTGGTCCGGGAGCTTTGGCGGACTCTGACGGGCGTTCTTCACACTCTTGGGGCTCACCGCATGTAGACGCGGGCCCTTCTAGCTCCATTGATGTTTTGCTTGGCTAGGCTGCAGTAGATGATGCCATCCCTTGTAATGCTTTTGCCTTTGAACTGCCTTGCGTGCCTTTCTTGCGGCCGGCGCGAGCCGAAAATTTTTCAGCCGCCACACAATGAAGAAGAGAGGCAAGAAGGCCCCTTATATAGCTAGAAGGACAGGGGAAGAGGGCCGAGGGCCGAGGGCAGAGGCAAAGGCTAGGGTCCTCTCTCTCTCTCTCTCTCT